>JAQZBX010005395.1:11035-56671 GCA_029593785.1 Cabassous unicinctus
TTGACAGCAAGAAATAATAAGGTTCAATCCTGATATGTAAGGACAGAGCTGTCCATAGTATAGGGACAGAACCTGGTTGGCTGGTGAGCTGGTCAGGCAGTCAATAACATTTACCTAGATTCCATTTACTCAGTTGCTGGGTTTTCTTGAGTTTCATTGGTTAGTTATTAGTCAAACGAAGGCTGATTGTTCAATTTCTACCTGACTCACAAAACCAACCTTTCAAGAATGAACAGGCACTCAATAAACGGATGATGAAATTGCCATAGCACAATGCTTCAGGTGAGAGACTTGTATGCTAAAAACAATTATATTTTTAAAACCAGTTTTTCAAGGGTGTTATTAAATTTACATTCCAATTACCCTATGTAAAAATTTCTGAAAGAGTTGTTTTATTCTCTCCTAAATGAAAAATAACAGATTCGGGGAAAATGGGTTCCCTCTTTCTGAATGAGCCCCATGAGGCAAAGGCTTTCTGAATGGAATCTATACTCCTATTTATTATGTAGCACATTTTGGAAAAATGATCAGAAATTACATGCTGAAGCCCTAGATAGGAAATTGAAATTTTTAAAAAATTCATCAAGTTTAAAATAAAAGAAACAGTAGGCTTATGCAAGCTAAGCCCTGGAGATACATGTGATTTCTCCTTCAGCTACACCTTCAACTAGCTTTATGTTCTTGAAGTAATGGCAACCCATTTCCAACTCCAATCTTTCTAATTCTGTATGGTCATTAGCCTAACCCTGTGAAAGCACTTTGGATAAACCCCCAAACAAAGCGTACAAACCCCATAATAAAGCAGGCCACTCTTTCTTGGCAGGACCGGTATTACTATCTGGGTGATGAGTCATCTGGGGGGAGTGTGATAGAGTTTGCAGAAAAAAAAAAAGTGGAGGTTTGTCTTCTACTCTCAAAATAGGCCCAAAAGAGCATCTCCCTCATAGCCCAATTTTTGTCATTTCTAAATGAATACACAGAGCACTGATTATTATAATAGATGGCACAACTCTCATATGCGTTGCTCTCCCTGCTCTACAAGGAAACTATATATGTATATATGCTTTGTTCTTATGAAAGATGAGACGTCTACCCTGGGGGATTTCTGAAAATGTTAGAGATAAATTGATGAATGAACAAAGGGAGCAAGTACCTTGGAAGAAGCTCATGTTTGATTGTTTTTAGATGCAAAAGAGAATTTTCTTCCTCTACAAATTTAAAAATTTCCACTGTATTCTTGAATTCCGGGTGGTTTACAACAAAGAGATAAACTGTGTCATCTAAAGAATTGAAAGAAGAGAGTTAATTTATAAGAAATAACCATAGGACCTTTGGGCAAAGGCTGACATTTAAATACCACAAGCAAGGAAAGGTTGACTGTATAAGCTGTTAGACAACCTAACAGATCATTCTTCTTCCCTGTCTTTCCCATCACTGTCTGACTGGTAGTGTTTCTGATCATTGGTCCCCTGACCTTTAAGGAAGAGTGTTTCCCACTCCATATACAGAATTCATGAATAATCTGTTCATAGTTGAATTCAGAAATATAGCTTTTTTTAAAAATGCTATGGTCATAGGTATAGGAAAAAAGTTTGAAATTTGAACCTTCCTTCAGGTACTGTTAGAAATTTCAAATGTAGCATAACTTACTACTGAAAGCTGAAGAGGTAAATGATCAACCTGTTTGTATGAAGAATACAGAAATAATAAATGAGTTGATTGTTCTTCTCTTCCTATAAACCTGATCCAACTGTATCTTCTACAGTCATTTGTAAACCATTGTAAGTTTCTTACTATTTATGGCTCATTGGCTCTTACCCTTGTCTATAAAAGTGCTGATGCCATGTGGATTAAATGAAGCCAAATCAAACCCACGGCTGATTCTTAATTCCAATGCCCTAGGTTTTTCCTCTTTTAGATCCATCATTAGTATTCCTCCAGGCTTATCTGGTGCAAAGCTGTGGAATCTTTGACACTTTAGACCCTTTTTCAAAAGAGAGAAAAGAGTTAAATGCAAATGGCTTAAACATTTTTGTGGACTAAAGTGGGAACCACAAATAAATGACAGAGACATTGGTTAAAGATGGAGGCATAAAGTCAAAAACACAAAGAAATCAGAGAGGAGACAATAGAAAAAAATAATTGGAGTCTAAAATGCTGAAAATGAACAAAATAAGTGATTTTGCTAAGTTGAAGTAGAAGCCTGGGGGTTTCTTCTCTTCAGACAGTAAAACAGAGGTTTGTGGGTTGGGAGATACCAGAAAGAGGTGAGGGTGGAAATAAATGAAAAGTTTGCATACTAAGAGTTGAAACCCTCAAGTCTGCAATTTTCTCTAAGAATGTTAGAAGTCTTGGTCATTATTAAATCAGTCATGACTCCCCTCCTTGTCTCATACCCTATATCCCATCCTTCAGCAAATCCTGTTGACCCTACCTTGAAAAATATATCCATTCCCAAAGATAGGAACATTTTCACCACCTATGCCATGCCTGCCCTGGTCCAAATCACCATCACCTACTAGGTCAATGGCCTCCTAACTGGCCTTTCTGTGTCTGTCTTTCACTCCTTTCTTCTCACCTCCGAATCCAGATCATGCCAGAATAGGTCACACCTTGCTCAAAACTCTCTAATGGCTTCCCATCTCACTCAGATAAAATTCTTAGGATGGTGTAAAGGCCCTATATGATATGCCCTTGTCATTGTCCCTCACCATACCCAAACACCCTAGCTCTCTGCCTTCATCTCCTATTTCTCTCTTCCTCACGCATACTAATTTGGTCATACTGGCTTATTTGATGTTCTTCAAACAAACCAAGCTCATTTTCACCTCAAGGCCTTTTTACACGCCATTTTCTCTGCCCAAGAATGCTTGTGCCCCAGAGAGCTAAGGTTCCCTCCCTTAATTTCTTCTTATCTGTGCCCAAATGTCAACCCAAACACTCCCTGACCTGGCGCTCCCTGTCCTTCTTATCCTAGTACACTTCAATCCATTATCTTTATTGCCATGTGACATATATACATATTTATACATATATTTATTTGCTATATAGGGGATTCAGGGCAGAAACAGAAAGGCTAGTGAGGAGATAACTGTTGTTCCTTGAGCACAGCAAGTTCACCTACTCCTCAAGGCTTTCGTGCTGCTCTTGTGTGAGTCACTTCCCCACAAATCTGCAAGATCCACTTCTTTGCTTTTACCTGGTCTCTGCTTGTGGTGGTTTGGAACTGTACTAACCCAGAAGATCATGTTCTTAAAGCTAATCCATTCCTGGGGGTGTGAACCCACTGTGTGTAGGATCTTTTGATGAAGCTACTTCAGTAAAGGTGTGACCCACCTCATTCGGGATGGGTCTAAACCCTCTTCCTGGAGTCTTTTTACAAATGGAATGAATACAGAGAGAGGAGAAAGCCATGGAATCAAGAAGCTGAAAGCAAGCAAAGCTGGAAGAGAAGAGAGAGACCAGCAGATGCTGCCATGTGTCCTGCCATGTGGCAAAGGAGTCAAGGACGGCCCAGCAGCCAGTCTTCAGGAAGAAAGCATTGCCTTGACAATGCCTTGATTTGGACATTCTCAGGGCCTCAAACTGTAAGCTAATAAATTCCCATTGTTTAAAGCCAACCCATTTCATGGTATCTGCTTTAAGCAGCCTAGGAAACTAAAACACTGTTCTAATGTCACTTATCAGAGACCTTATCTGTACCCTATCTAAAAAGGCAGTGTGACTCCACCCTTACCATGGATATCAATCTCCACTGTCCCAGCCTACTTTATTTTTTGTTAAAGCATTCATCACCATCTGACATATATTTATTTGTGTACTATCTGTCTCTCCCCACAGGATCACAAGCTCCATGAGAGCCAGGACTTTGTCTCCTTTGTTCACTGCTGTATCCCGGTCCCTGGATCAGTGCTTGGCATATAGTATATCCCTTTTCCCCTGATTCAAAATGGCACCTTTATCATGCACTTGATTTCCATTTACGTATTGGTCTGTTTAGGAAATCTTTATTTTGTTCTGTTGACTTTTCATTTCTATTCCTGTGCCAACATGCCACTTGATAAACTACTCCTAATAACAAAGTAGATACACATTTCCAGTCAATTCTGATATACAGAATGGGAGACTTCACATCCTCATTGATTTACCTCTACAAAATAGTATTAAATATTTGTGTTCATTAATTCTTCTGTATAAACTTGAAAATTAAGTTTCTATTCTGAATGAAAATTTATCATCATCACCATTATCATCATCATGTTTTATAGTTGGTCTTTGCTACTGCATGGGAAAGCCATGAGTTTTACATGTTCATTTTGAATCCAACTATTTCACTGAAAACTCTCTCCTTTTAGGACTAATAGTCTGTTAGCTGAAGCTCCTGAATTGTTTAAAAACAGGTAATCATGTTGTCTGAAAATAATGGCAGTTTTATCTTTTTTTTTCTCCCTCTTTTTTTTTTTTTTTCTTGTTGTATTGGGTTATTAACAACTGTTACATTACTGACAAGTGTGGTGGTATTGGGCATTTTCTTCTTCTGAACATATATTGGGAATGCAGCTAATGTTTCACCATCAAGAATGATGTTCACTGAAGATTTTGGGAAAGTTCTCTTTGAATTCTAGTTTGCTTGAAGCTTTTAATCAGCAATGAGTGTTGAATTTTATTTAATGCTTTGTTGGCACTCACTGAGATGATCTAGGTCTTTTCTCTTTAAATCAGTTAATTAATAACATAAATATTTTATCCTGATTCATCCTTACATTCTTAAGGTAAAGCCTTCTTGGTGATACCGTGTTTTATTTAAATACATTGCCTTATTCAGTTTACTAACACAAAACAGTCATTTTATGCAAATTTAAAAGAGTGCGATAAAACGTCAAGTCTCACTTTATGGACAAAATTGACTTAATAGGAATTCCCTCCAATTAAAACAAAAATTTCAACAATACATTTCAAGGCCAGCAGGCCCAGTATATAGAATAAACTGGGATTGTGCTATTGCCACATGGCAGTGCCTCTTCAGCTGCTAACAATCTCCATTCTTTACCAGTGTCCTAGAAGCAAGAGCATAGTTTACATGCACGGGAAGGTCTACTAGTGATGGTGATAACTCTTTTTGATTATCTTAACATTCTCTGTTATTTAAGTCTTTTTTATGTAATATACAAATGTCACTCAATCTCTTATTGAGTGTGATGTTAGTCTTGAGGTGGCCCTAAACCCATAACTGTGGAGTAGAATGGGTTAGATGGGCTACAGTGCTAGGAAGAAAGATTAACAATTGCCATGACATGGGTGCTATTCGTTCAGCAGGGGGAAGCAAACCCTGCGAGATATTACAGACAGTGCTAAGTAAATTTAAAACAGCATCCAAGTGGGAATTTTTTTTGCAGGAAAAAAATCATTTAAGCAAGGGATGATAACAGAAAGATGGCAGGACTGTAACATGCCCTTCAGCCAAAGCAGCTGTAGACTTACGTGTTTGGAGACCCACCCCTCCTATTTCAGATTTATTCCTATGGGAACAGCTTGAAATAGGTGAGTTCTGGATTACTCAAAACTTTTACATTATATCCTTTGTAAAAAAAAAATGCACTGCCTTCTATGTTATTCAAGATGCTTGCATCACTGTTTATGAATAATTTTGACTTGCAATCTGTGTTTTTTTTCTAAGACTATATACATATGTGCAAGTACATGCTTCTAAAGAAAGCCAGAATAGTGTGTGTGTGTGTGTGTGTGTGTATGTGTGTGTGTGACACTTTATTCATTCTGTGTAGGTAGTGAAATAAATTTCTTTTTTGAAACTGTACTATTTTTACTAAGTATAAATGTTCGTGGTTTGTTGTTTTTTTTTTTGCTAAAGCCCATAGTATTTCTTTTTCCCCTCAGTAATAACCAGTTGCTCACTATTTTTCATATATAAAAATGCTTCATTCTCTTCTAAGCCAAATTCTCTCACCTTTCTCTTAAGTCTGACAACTATTTTATTAGTGTTGAAACTCTATTCTAAAGTATCTCCAAGTTTTTCACATCGCTTCTGAGTTGCAGAGGCTGAAAATAACAGATGCTGAGAGGGAATAGAATAATTCCTTCTATAGGCTGCCTTCAGAGCCAGATGTTTCTTCCCCTGAAGATGCCAAGGACCCTAGCCTGTGCCCAAGCCAGGAAAGAAGGTGGTCAGAACCTTCCCATCTGCCCACGTACACGGATTTCCCATCAGAATGAACACAGGTGCAGGCCAGCATCACATAATCCCATCAAGTTTCAAGTCTTTCTATTGTATGTCTAGGTAGGATATTATTTTTCAGTTTCTAAGAATGAAGGCAGAAGTGAAGGGTATAAATAAATGTAGCCACTGACTTTCCACTTATAATAGACGATTTGAGGAGGGGAGGCAGAGGAGGAAGAAAAAGCATCTGCCTTGATTTGGGAAATCAGGTATATTATTGGAAAATAAATAATCACGACAAGAATATTTGCTTAAAATTGAGTGTCTAATGGATTGTAAAAGTAGATGCCATATTTAAAATAGTAAAATGGTAATATCTGATGCCCCAAAATATCCTTTTAGTAACACACTTGTAAAACACTGAATGCATTGGTATATTTTAGTGCAATGTGGTGGGGGAAGTGAAGGGCCATCTCTACATTTGGATAAGCTAGAGGAAATTTTCCAAGATCCTGTTTTGACCTGTCTTCTTTTTAAAGCACATTTCAGAAAATGATGAATTTTGAAAACAAGTTTCTGCTCAGCAGGCCTAATGAAACACCCTTGCACCTCCACTACTAAGACAGGGGAGGGAAAGAGATACTCACCACACTAAAGAAAGCAAGACCATTGGGAAGTATGTCAATATCTTCAGAGCCAGCTTCTATAAGTTCAAGAAATAGATAAATGTCATGTTCAAATTCTGTTATTTGTTAGTGCATAACTAGAACTTTGTTTACTTTATCAGTGTCTGTATCTTTAGGGATGGTTCTAATTTTTTCCAAGGAGCCATTCTTTTTAATAAATGTCAGTCTAAACTCCTTCCAGCAGTGAACTTCCGACTTTAAATATTAGATAGTGTGTGTTTACTCAAATCAAAGTCAAGCAATCACCACATCTACAGCTATAACACAGAAAAAGTTGACATCTGTACTCTCTTATGATAAACATCCAGATGTCTGTAAAAAAGTAATTGACATCAGGGGAATATTTATTTTCAGAAGGAAGGGCTCATAGTCACTTAACCATGCAAATATCCTTGTCCTCTTTTCTGCTCATTCAAACTAAAGCAAACGCAGACATTTCTCTCATTAACAGAGATAAAACACCTGGGATCACACATGCCCTCTTTAAAAAAAACAATGCCTACTTGTTCTCATAAGCAAAGAAAGCTTTCCATTTAATCCTTAAACTTAGGCTTTAAATTACAGAAAAAACCAGCAAAAGAAAAATAATGAAAAATACCATGTACCTAATCCAGCTGAAGCTTCTAACTCCTGTCTCTGAGGCAGGCTACAATTACTATTGATTGCTTATTGATTGTCTGCAGTACACTCCACATAGCACAGCAAATAATTAGACATAAGGCCTTCCCAGTGGTCTTAGTGTGTAAATTCCGCCAATGGATAATAGACCCAAACACAAGAAAAGAGGAATAAAAATGGCTTAGATTAAGCCAAATCATGACATATTCTTTGAGTCCACGAAATCCAATATTCCCCTTTAAGACCTCTCCAAAGGATTTCTCCAAGATTATTTCTAGGTTGTCAAAGCCAAACAGCATCTATCTATCCCAGTCATTTTGTTTCTGATTCATGATTTTGCACTTAGCCTGTTGCCTCCAGTGTTTCTTGTGCTATGAGAATGGGGCCAAGGGAAAAAAAGGCTAAACATTTTACTTTGTAAAAATGATCCACCTGTTCCTTTCAAAAGAAGATAAATATAAGTTTAAGCATGGTACAATGGAGAAGTTTCTCAACTTGGGGTCTATGGATTCCTAAGGAGCCACAGTCTTCAAAAGGCTATGAACCCCCAAAACTCTATGTAAAATTAATTTTGTATGTGCAGATGAGAATTTTTCTGTGAAAATATTTGGTGTTCAGCAGATGCCAAAAGGTCTGTGATCCCCTATAAGATACAGAACCACTGGATTCTAGACCTACAGTGGTTCTCAACTGGATATGAGCAGACAACTGGTCATATACACACACACACACACACACACACACACACACATGCATGCACGTACACACACATGCAAATGTACACAGCCAAACTATAGTCCCAGTTTTGCTTTCTGGATCCATTTAGTAAGAGCTCAATTCATTAAAATTTGTTTTTCCTGAAAAACTGTTTAAGAAGTTTTACTTCAATGTATACATGCATACACAGAAAACAAAAACATAAAGAATTTTAGGGGGGGGAAAGGCAATGTTAATTTTGGTAGGATTATGAATGAGTCATTTTCTTCTTTATACTTTGTTTTGTTTAAACTTTTAAAAATAAACAATGGCTATTGTTTTAATAATCAAGAAGAGGACTATAGTTGTAAGATATTTTCATGTCAATCACATTGTTACCCAATTTCAACGAAAATACTGAGTCTTACCTGTAGTTTTCTTATTTTCCAGATCTACTCCCTTCTCTTCATTTCTACAGCTACCTGTAGAGTACTTATATCGCTTCATATCATCTCTTTGGTCTGATTACTACAACAGCAATCAATGCTGGAGAAATTTTTTCTCTTTTAATTCGATGCTGATGGTGATGATGATGATAGCTAATAACATGTATTAAGTGCTTACCAAGTATCAGAAACCTTGCTAACTACTTAACAGAAATAATCTCATATTTTTCTTAACCCTAAGAGGCAATATTACCATCCCTTATTTTAGAATTGAGACTATGGATTTTTTGAAAGGTTAAGCAAATTGCCTAAGGTCACAAACTACTAAGTGTGAGGTTGGGACTCAAATCTTTTTGGTTTGACTTGAAATCACATAGAAAATATCCAACTTAACATTTAATGAATTTTCTTTGTCAAAACTATCCCCTGGCTCCTCTCCAAACACATTTCACTTTGTAAATTCCACTAAGATCAAGTCCATATGTTCGTTTTCCAGCCCAAATTCTCACTTCCATGCCTTTCAGATTCCCTACTTCTCCTCACCAATTCATATCTTACACTTTTCTATAAAACCTCATTCAAAAACCCTTTTTCTCTAGAAAGTCCTCCTAGCTTAGCCTATGTAAATTTGATCCCTCCTTATTCCTTTAGCAATTATATACATCTGGGTCAAAGATGGCCAGCTGTTCCCCAGTATTCATATTCTCTTTCTTCCTTTCTAGCCACAGGCTATGGCAACAGAGCTGATAGATGTGGCCATGTGTCTACACTTGAGTCAATGGGATGTGAGAATTCATAATGTATGCAACTACTGGGTAAAAGTAAAATAAAAATGATATCCATGTACCTTTTCTTTCCACCCCTTCTTGCCTGGGAAATGTCAACATCTGGAGTTCTAGCCTTGGCCCAAGACTGAAGCAATATATTGAAGACAGCTGTGTTGCTTCACCAGCTTGGATCCCTGAATAAGCACGAGGAGCACACCCATCTAATTGCCCTAGGCCTCTTGCTTACCTTTGGGCTGTTGTATAAGAGAAAAGTAAACTTTCTGCTTCTCTAAGCTTCTATAATTTTATAACAGCAACTCTTAGCCCTTACCATTCCCAACAGAGTATCTAATATTGTAGCCCATTATTTTTTACTTTTTTGGTTCACCACTCAAGGATGTATATTAATCACTCTGGCAAAAAGATTCTAAATTGGAAAGAGAATTTGCAAAAGTTACCAAACCTTTCTGAGCCTCAGTTCCTTATCTGTTATAAAATGAAAAAAGAAAAAAGAATATCTCTATCTCACAGTAGTAGTTTTTTAACCAAAAGACTCTTTTTTCATAAGTGGATTGTAAAGTATGTGACAACAGGGGCCACAAACTTTAATGCTTTTTTTAAATCTCTCAAGCAAAAGTTATTGTCAAGCTCTTGACTACTAAGTGCATAAAACTATTAGTTAACTCAAGAGAGACAGTCCGTTCAAACTTTTATTTTAGTCTCGGACTCTGAATGGCAGCATTTTCAAAGATACTTAGAAAATAAGACGGTTTTCATTTTTAAAAAACTCAAATAGAGTTAATTAGCTCTTGTCATCATAGTTTTATTATTCAGATGTTGATATTTTGCCAAATCTTGGGTGGGTAAAAGCTTTGTTTCTGTCTGGAAGACGGACTGGGAAGCGGTACATGAAATGAATTGTGAACTTACTTTCTGTCCCAAACAAGGCACACCTCCTGTATGAAAGGTGATAAATGACTATTATTTTTCAGAACAGAAGGGCATGCGATATGATTATGTAGATAAGGCATCAAGAGTTGCAAAGGGTTCATTTTCAGTGAGGGTGACTGTAGCCCTGGAGGAGGGTGTGTGCGTGTGTGCCGATGAGGGAAAGGGTGAGGAGTGAGGCACGGCTATCACTGCTTCCAAAATAGAAACAAAAATGAGGAGCACTCTACCCTTGCTGCTGCCGTATGAAGTTGCTTTAGCTTATATGGGAATGTTTGTCCAGTCCACTGTTACTTCCTTGTAATCAAAGACCACTGATTGAGCAACTGTTGTTAAAAACATATAACCAAAAGTTATTGCTAACCATCACATGTCACTAATATAGCATTCAACAAATGTTAATACGGTGTCTGCTAACCACGAAGCAAGAGCAAAAAAGTTAAAAAATTTTTAAAAAAAGCACAATTCTAATTAGGTCTAAAAACATATCCCAAATGTGCTTCTAATCACTCTTCCTCTCCGCTCTGTTGCCTTTTGAAGTGCCTCAGAGGCATTAAACACTTCACAAGAGAGGCCATAGGTGACATATTTCCTCATTCTTTCCAATTCCAGACAGCAGCTCGCACACATACAACATAAAGGTCACAAACACAGACAGACGCCTGTTCAGAATACAAATGTTGCTGGGCTCACTTTTCTCCGAAGGGTCCTCCGTCTCAGTGAGTTGTAAGAGGAATGTACTTGGCAGTCTGTCCTGTAATGTGTTTAGCTGTGCCCTATTGTCTACTCTGAGACTTGAATTCACAGAAGGTGGGCTTTGCAGGTCCAAGGGCTACTTAAAAATTCGACAATTATTAACTCAGTAGCAAATGTAACCATGGTGATCACTGATCCACCCTTCCAAACCCCTGTACAACATGCCCAACAGATGCCATCTGGCCTTCGCTCAGGTACCAGTTCTCAGGGGGCCCTTTGTAGTTTCTGCCGAAAGGCGGGATGGGGTTGTGGGTTTCTTGGGATTCCAAAACCACCTCAGTTCTAGAATTATCTGCACTATACAGCACAGATCTAGTCAATCTGATATTCGATCTGACTTTGCATCTTCCTGTTAAGTGACTGGGCAATGGAAAGAAAGAGGAGAAACCTCAGCATAAAGAGGTCAAGCAGCCCGGATGAAGGGAAATAAGAGTTGGGAAAACACAAAAGGAATAATGGAAAAATAGGAGATGGAAGACGTAAGAAATAGATGTGTAAAGAATGAGATGCAAATAACAGAACCACAAGAAACTTTGAAGGGGAAAAGGCTGCTCTGAAAACTGATGGTGTCATGAAAGTGAAGCCTTCTGGTGTGTGGTCCGGTTTTTGCTAGACGTGCATTGTGAATGCTATCTGGAGTGAATGCGGTTATAAATACGAGGCACCAGGTTTATCAGTGCTGCCAATTACAGGGCAATTTACCAATGATTATCAAACTTTAAACATATATGTCAACTGAGCAACGACTTAATCACTCAGGATCTATCCTACAGATATACAAGAGCTATACGTATGATAATGTTCACTGATTTCGTGGTAATTGCTAAATACTGCCCAACCCAAATGTGCATTTAGAGGGAATTGGCTAAATAAATCATGGTATGTGCAAATATGAAAAAAAGAAGTAAATCTATATGTGCTGATGTGGAAAGCTATTCACACTGTGTTATGAATAAAGTGGGTTGCAGAATATTTAAACTAAGGTGCCATTTTGTGAAAAAAATTAGACAGGTGTGATATGTATATATTTGTTTGCATATACATTGGAAATTTCTGGAAGGATAAAGAAGAAACTATTTCTGGGGTTATCTCCATTGGGGGGATGGAGAGTTTGTTGAGAGATTTTTATTTTCCATTTTATATCTTTATATGCTGTTTGTACATATACTATTTACATGAGCATATATATCTTTTATTTAAAAATACAATGCAGTTGCTAAAAAGAGTAACTGTATCTATGTGTACAGACACTGGTTTCCAAAAATATAGTATCCAGTGCAAAAGCTAGTTCTGAAATATTTTGTATAATTTGATCCCAGTTCTGTCTTTTTAAAAAAGCTATGTGTATGTGTGCCTGTAGGAATTCATAAATAGACAGTCTGGAAGGGCACTTGTGATGGTTAAGTTCATGTGTCAGCTTGGCCATGTTATGGTGTCCAGTTGTTTGGTCAAGTAAGCCCTGAGGATATCTCATGGATTTAAATCATTAGTCAGTTGACTGCATCTATAGCTGATTACAACTACAATCAATGGAGGAGATAGCCTTCAGTGATGAAGGAAGTCTCATGCAATTAGTTGGAGATTTTGAAGGGAGAAATGATGACTTCAGCAGTCAGCAAGAAGAATTTCAAACTCTACTTCAGCCAGCCATCTTCTCCTGGGTAATTCATCAAACACCTTCATTGGAGTTCCCAGCTTGTGGCCTGTCCTACAGATTTTGGATTTGCTCATCCCCATGGTCAGGTGAGCCAACTCCTATTAAAAATCTCATAATATTTATATTATATATATAGAGAGAGACCCAGACATATATAGCTCCTGTCTGTTTTGTTTCTCCAGAGAACCCTGACTAATACAGTACTCAAAATTTAACATGTTACTAATGAGGAGTAGGACACTTTAAAAAAATCAAACACTTTAACTGTCTCTCCAATTTCCAAAGAAGGATGTCATTATATAAGGACAGAAGGGACACAATGGAAGTACAGTATTTCCACACATGGTTCTTAGAGTAAGATTGTAAATAAATGGTCCAAGATTATTTTTAAAGTCTGAAAACCTTCAATGTAATTGCAAATGCATCTTTATGGATGAATACAAGGGTCAGCTTTGTCCAAGGTCATATTGCAAATGCCTGGCAGAACCAGAAGTAGAAAGTAGGTGTCTTGACCTCTAACCTTTTTTGCTTCTATTGTAACTTAAACTATCCCTAAGAAAAGCCAATATATTTATGGTTCATTAATAATTCCACAATAGTTAATGAATGTCTAATATGTACTAAGGACTGTGGTAGATTGTAGGAGGTGAAGACAGAGCAAGACAAGCACTCTACCCTGGAAGAATTTGCAGACAAGCCGGGAGATGATTGATGGAAGGGGAGACTGCTGACACCCCTCACTATCTACAACAGAACCAGGGCTCATTCCTAGGAGCCCCTCCTCAAAGTCAGGTACTATGGTGCATCTGCATAGAGCCAACAGGACAGGGAAACCCCACCAATTGTTCCCTTCTCTTCAGTCGTAGCCTCAGAAAATATGACAGCAACTTTTAAAAAAAGACATATTTCTGAAGCCCCAATTATGCATTAGGCATAGGACCAGATACTGGTTACAGAGTAGCAAGACAAACATAGCTACTGCCTACGTGGAACTTACCTTCTTTCTGACTTACCATCACTGGCTGGCCACTAAGCTAATGACACACAGACCTCAGTGACAAAGAACACACATGAGAAAGAATACAGTCTTTACAAAAATAGTTCAGAAAAATCACTAAACAAGCAAGCAATCAAACAGTAAACATAAGATTACACAAATAATAAACTAGAGTATGAGTAAGAGAAATGAAGAAATACAGGATGCCTGCAAAAGAGATTAGTCAGAGAGGGTTTTGTTAATCTAATGTGATTGATACACTGAAAAAGAGTAATTGCAAGCCAAAATACTGTTAATCATTTTTTAATTGTTGATAGCCAAACAACGTAATGTGTACAACAAGCATTTTTTCATACATACCAATTCCTTTAATCAGGTGGCAGTTTGGCAGGTCTACAGATTCTACTTCTCTAGAGGCTTTAAGTCGATTTCTGTTAAAAAAAAAACAAAAACATATATATATATATATATTTATATATTTATATATTTTTCCTGACTTGTTTCCCAGAGGACTTATTTTTTTTAACTGTATTTTTAAAGAAGTTTTTGATTATAGAAAAGTTATATAGATAATATGGGGGATTCCCATATACCCCACCCTTTCCCCTCTCACATTTTCCCTTATTAACATCTTATATTAGTGTGGTACATTTGCTACAATTGATGAACAAATGTTGAAGCATTGCTACTAACCATGGTCTATAGTTTACATTATAGTTTACACTTTGCACCATACAATTTTATAGATTCTGACAAATTGTATAAAGGCCTGTATCCATCATTGTAATATAATGCAGAACAATTCCAATGCCCTGAAAATGCCCTATATTCCATCTATTCTTCCCTCCTCCTCCCCTCAGAACCTCTGGTAACCACTATGTCTATATCAGTGCTGTAAGTTCTTCTGTTGCTACAATAATAATAAGTCTACTTTGGTCCATGGTTGCATTCCCCACTTATGCTTGTTCATTCCTCAATCTTAAGGATTGTGGGATGGTGATGCCTACTCTGCTTCAGAGTGAGAGGGGGCTTAGGTCTTATGCGGTAGATGAAAGAAACTGTTTTGCTTGCAGTTGTAGATACTCTTTGCTTTTTGGAATGGGGGCTGTCCATCAGCATCATTTTGTTAGTTGTCCTGGGCAATTCCAATGAACTGGAGAGTAGGCTGAGATTCAGGGCTCAACCAGCATATGAACAAATGGAAGATTTAAGTCTCTGGGACATAAATTTAATGGGTATAGTGCTAATTATAGGTTCAAATAAAAGGGGTAGAAGAATCATGTGTAGGAAAAGTATAAATGAATCTCACTCTGTTACACTGGGGAAATAGGTTATCATATATTCCAGGGTAAGGCCCACTGACTTGTTTCTTAGAGGATTTCATAAGGTGTGCAGCACTACATAAAATATGGTATAAATCTGAAGCATATGAAAGAGAAAATAGAAAAACAAGGGTAGGAACATAAAATAACATCCAAAATGAGGCTGAACAAAAATGCATATCACAAAGTTCTATGAATGGCCATTGGTGGTAAAAGAAAGACAATAACTCAGGAAATAAAACTTTGAATGCAAGTTCCTCTGTAATTATACACATTGCATCAGGTCACACTTCTCACAGCTCTGTCTGGTGTTGCGGGAAGAAAGCTCTAGAGGTGGAACTGGAAGCCCTGACTTTTTTTCTGAAGCCACAGAAGAGACAATGTTCTGGCTCTGCAAAATGGTCCTGAGCCTCACACAATGACTGAAAGGATGCCAACAAAACATGGTCTTGCTTGGAGCCTGGCACACAGACACCAACCCAATAATGCTTAAGAAATAAAAGCAGAAGGCCCCATCCCCACGAAGATTTATTGGGGTGGGAAAGTTGGAGAACACCAACTACCAGAATAAGAGTTTTGGTGCTGTTAATCAAGAAAACTAAAAAGAAGAAAATAATTAGAGAATGTTGAACACTAGTAGATATCCTCTCCGTTCCTCTCTGCCCTAGAGTAGAGAGCCATGAAGCAGTTTGGCAAATACCTGTGGCATCTATGGTTTTGAAGGACACATTCCACAGGCTTTCCCTTCTCTTCTCTCATTTCCTCACCTTCTCTTTCTATTCTCTAAAGCCATAAATAACAATAATGCTCACTTGCAGAGTACTTTACATTTTCCAAAGCGGTTCATGCTTTTCACATATTTAAAAGACAAAATATCAATTTTCCCCTTGTCCCTGTCCTAATCATATCCCTGACAGCCTCTGCCTTCTAGATATTGAATATGAGTAAAGCTGCTACAGGTTTCTCAGCAACATAGAAGAAAGTCTAGGTCTAGGTAACATGGAACTACTACTAGGTTGTGTCAACTGTATATTTTAGCAATTCATAGCACATAAAATTAACTTAAGTATGCATTTGGAACCAGATAACTTAGTGTTTGAAACTGCTTGAAACATACAAAGCAGTAAAAAATTAAAAAATCTCATTCCTAAATGTCCCAGAAGTGATTTAAAAAGGAAAAAAAAAAGTACAGTTGATCCTCATTGTTCATGGATTCTGTATTTGTGAATTTGCCTACTCACTAAAATGTCTTTGTAACCTCCAAATCAATATCTCACAATGTTCCCCTCCCTACCCTGAGATGGCTCCCTCATCTGTTCTACTCATTGTTTGCGTTCTTTGCCTGCTCGTTGATTTCTTTTTTTGCTCATTATTTTTGCTCATTGTCTGCTCATTGGTGGTTTTTTTTGTTGTTGTTCATTGTCTGCTCATTGTCAGTTTGTTTTTTCTTTAGGAGGCCTGGGGAACCAAACCTGGGCCTTCCCATATGGGAGGAAGGCGCTCAACTACGTGAGCCACATCCACTCCCTGATCATTTGTTTTTGTTCGTTGTCTTCTTCTTGTTTTTGCTCATGTCTGCTCATTGTTTGTTTGTCTTCTTTAGAAGGCATCGGGAACCAAACCCAGGATTTCTCATAGGAGGCTGGTGTTCAACTGCTTGAGCCATATCCGCTCCCTTCACACGGTTTTCACAGTCATTTGTGGACATGTGCAGAGAAGTGAAAAATTTGAGTTGTCTGATGCCCATGTTCCCAGATGAGGTTGAACAAAGCAATGCTCTCATAAACAAGTGTCCTTTTAGAGGTGTATTTAATCCCACATTTTCTGCATTTTTGTGCTTTTTTGTTGGTGATTTCACAGTTTAAAATGGCCCCCAAGTGTAGTGCTGAAGCACTGCCTAGTGTTCCTAAGTGCAAGAAGGCTGCGATGTACCTTATGATGAAAAGACATGTGTTAGATAAGCTTCATTCAGGCAAGAGTTGTAGTGCTGTTAGCCATGAGTTCAATATTAATGAATCAATGATATATATTAAATAAGACACTATTAAACAAAAACACAATAAAACAAGGTATTGATTGGTTGATGAAAATGTTGTAACTAGAGGCTCGCAAAAGCCTAACCCTATATTTTCCATAGGAGCCATGGTTCAGTATTCGTTAAGTACTAAATCAGTGTTTGCAGTGATATTACATTGTGAAAAATGAGAATCGACTGTTATATATGACTTACTGTTAGTGGTAGAAGTAACAGTAATAATGAGGAGGGGAAGGATGCTGATAATCATTGGTACTAAAGGAAATCAATTTACAATTTATTGAGTATATCACTATTCTAAGGGATTTACCAGAATGAATTCATCTAATTCTTAAAATTATCTTGTGGATTAGGTACCATTATCCTTACTTTAGAGATGGAGAAACTGATTCAGAAAAGGAGAAGGAACTTTCCATAGGTACCGCACTCAGGTAGGAAGTGCTAGGACCAGGAGCCGCACAGAGGCAGCCCTCGCTCCAATCCACTGTTGTACTTTTCTCAGAAAGGAGTGAGGAGATCTGTGTTCTGGTCTTAGCAGCAAGACTGCATGACCCTTGGCAGGTTAGTTTATCTCTATAGGCCCCAATTTTCTTTATGTATAAAATAAGAATGTAACTTAATGTCCAAAGAGTGTATGATTCCAGAAATCGAAGCAGAAAGAAGTGAGTAGGTAACAGCTACAGTTACTACATCAAGTTTCTGTACCATGCATTGGTTTTATTGTCAATTTTTTTTTTTTGAGAAGGTACCAGGGATTGAACCCAAGACCTGTACATGCAAAGCAGGCACTCAACCACTGAGGCAACCTGCTCTTATTGTCAATTTTATACAACTTAATATTATTCCTATTTGTACAAAAATAGGGATAATAATTATGACTACCTTTTTCAAAGATAAACTATATACTGGATTAAAGAATATCTGTTTGAGGTAACATAATAGATATGAACAGTGTAATAGAAGGTGCTGTAAATATTTTGCAATTTTCATAGTCAATTTTGTATTGCACAGATGATTGACCATGACACTTACACTAACAGGTCAATCTTCAAAAACAAGTTCAGTAATTATCCAATATCACTTTTTTTTTTTTTTTTTAAGGAGATAATGGGAATTGAATCCAGGACCTCATACGTGGGAAGCAAGCACTCAACCACTAAGCTACACCCACTTCCCTCCAGTATCACTTTAGATATGCAGATGGCCATAAGATTAGAGTACAAAATGGTATGCATGGCTTTTAATTAATCAAGTAATCTTTTCTTGGCTTTTACTTTTTATGATTTTTAGAAAAAAGGAGACAGAGGATTTTGCTTCCATTCTTCATGCTCCATCAAGACTTTCAAATTCCATCAGTAGAAAACTGCTATGCTTTTGCCCTGACAGAACTATCAGTTTCCTGCTCCGTAAATGTCTGTATTCTAGGATGACAGAGTCTTTTGACTGACAAACCTAAAACCATTCTCTCCCCCTTCCTCCTTTACTCCTTCCCATTAGAGAGATGGGCAAGCCAAAGATTTGCTTTTCTAGCCTCCTTTGCATTTAGGGGCAGTCATATGATCCAGGCTTTTGGGAAAGATGTTTTTGTTCCTGGTAGAATAGGCACATACAAGAGAAGAACTAACAGCTCTGGGGCTAGTGGCCACTTTGCAGCCTGGGCATGATAAGTATAAGGGCTATAAAGCCAACAGTGAAGGACTGAGGAAGGAAAAGTTAAGAAGAACGCAGTTCCTTATGTGATCCCTGATTCACTGAACAAGCACTAGAATGACCGACCTACAGAATTCTTTTCTTGTATACAAACCCTATTTGTATAAGCCATCATTAATATTTGCTGTATGTTACTTGATGCACAAAGCATTTCTAACCGATATCAGATTTAAGAAGTTTGGGAAATATACAAGAGAAAGCGATACAAACATCTTCGGACTAGCATATCAATAGGTCTAAAAATACTGACACACAAACAAAAAAGCAATAAGGTAAATGGTATAAACACAAGTGAGTGATGGCATGAGAGGACGACAGTCTTTTTACTTCTGCTTCAGTCTACTTCCTCGCTAATACTTAATGTTCATAGGGTGCCTATGAACGTACCACGTCAGAGATGGCACAGATGTTGCCACTCTGCTGTCAGGCAGATATCACTAATGAATCACAGCACTCTTTCCCTTTAACCCATTGCCAGCCTGTCATGGTGTGCCAGGCAACCATACTAACCTATTAAAATGGACATTCAACTGTTTGCCTTCTCTATTCTAGTTTCCTTCTATTTCTTTCTCTCTCTCTCTCTCTCTCTCTCTCACACACACACACACACACACACACACACACACGCATGCACACACAATCGTTATTTTCTTTTTAGCTCCAATTATACAGTAACTATAATACAGGAAAGAGTGTAAACTGTCTTTATTCACTGATTGCCAGCAATTATTCCCCAAATGACCCCCCCCACACACACACACACGGGAAACTTGCACATCAAAGTTCTTAACCTGGGGTTCACTGACTTTCAAGGGGTCCATGGATAGAATTCAGAGATCCATGAAGTTGGATGGAGAACAAAATACATCTTTATGTTAACCTCTAACTATTTCCTCTGATAATGAAAGAGGGCAACGAACCACAGTACTATTAGCACACCTGTCACTCTGTCACTAAGAGAAATCACAGACATTTATATCACATTTCAGTTGTATATATCTCAAAATAACATTTACACTCATCACTACTTCAAAAAATATCTACTGCTAAGTATTAACCTACCTCTAGATCCATTTAATGCTTTAGTAAAGAAACACATACTAGATCCTAAATTAGATTTTAAAAATAGTTTGATCATAGTATTTAAATATGACTAGTTTTCTCTGTAATCTTATGTATTTTATTTTATGCATTTATTACATTATGCTGAGAAAGGGGCAAAGTGTCACTAGAGGGCCAAAGGGGTCCACAGCACCAGCAGTTAAGGACTCCTGCCTGAACATCACTGTCGTCATAGGGAACTTTTACTGAGCACTTACTATGTGCCTGGAGCTGTCCAAAGTACTTTTACAAATGAACTCATTTATTTCTCACAACCCTATTTTGGAGAGGTGGTATTATTATCCCCATATTACAGATTGGGACACTGAGGCACAGAAAGGTGAAATCACAAACTCCAGGTCTCACAGTCAGTCTTGGAGCTAGGGAAATGAATTCAGACTCTCTGGACACAAAACATGAACTCTTAACCAACGGTCATTTATATGGCTCAATCTCTATTTCTTTCACTCAGGAAACAGCACTACTCATGCAGAGTGAAATGAGACAAATGTTCTTCTCTGGGACTGTTTAGTTACCATCTTGCACCCTAGCTGATAGCAGTGAGGGGAGCACCATGCAGTGGTGACAATATGCCTTGAACAAACTGGGAGCACGGTGTTACTACCACGTGTTACTTTCTTCCATATCTCACTGCCTTTGGGTTTACAGAACTGATGATCTGGAATCTGTAGATTCTGAAATCTTTAAAAGCAAAGACTTTACCTTTTATGCACAGAATTTTATGTACACTTGTGTACACACAAGTGGGCATTTTATCTCTTATAGACAGACTTTGTAAAACTTCTTGGAATTTACCCCTTGGGTCCCTGTAAGGCCTGCACTAAGTAATTAGTGGTTTGGACTCAGGCATGGAAAGCTGGGGAAATTTTGCTCCTAAAGCAGAGATGCAAGGAGGCCATGGCAGAGCTGGGGCAAACTGTACTTGGAATCAGAAGACCTGGCTTAGAGTACAGGTTGCTGTACTAATTACCGTTTGAACTAATTGGTTAATCTCTCCAAGTCTCAGTTTTCATACCCACAATATAGGAAGGAAGACATTTATGAAGACTAAATGAAGGCATACATGCAAGGGGTCTTTCTTTCTAAATGCCAAAAAGCCTACATCTTGGTTTAATACAAAGAACTCTGTACACTTTTTTGTGGAGTGCACAGCACATAGTATTTGCACAATAAATGGTAAGGAGGATTGTGGTTAGAAAAGAAAAAAAGTTGCCCCTTCAGAGATGCTCCAGTGCAGTTTGGACAGCTTCTTGATGAAGCTGTCATAAAGGGTCTCAGGCATCAAGTGGAATGTCCCTACCATTTTTAGTGTCTCTAATGCACTCCTGTCTTCACTCGAGGCCATGTACCTTGTGACACAGAGCACCAAGCCTGGGAACATTTGTGTATTTCCATTTTCCCCTTTACTGCTCAACTAGGGAGGAGTAGAAACAGTTTGTGTGCTATACTCTCCTCCCCTGGGAAACTTAGCCAGTAATAGTTTAGAAACAAAAAGAGACAACTTTGATTACATTTTCCCATCTGCGACTATAACTTGAATGACAAGGTACCATCTTTAGAAATAGAGTAGTGACATAGTAGGCAATTACACTAGAGTGAAAACAACAACAACAAAACACCTCTGTTCTTTCCCCTTCCTCTGAACAGCCTTGCTTTATGGGGCAGTGGAAACATGCTGCTTTTCCAAATATACTCTAAGGAGAAATGTCAGATCTTTGAGCAGCCCACTGAACTCTGTAAACAGCAGGCACTCAAAACTCCTCAATCACATGACTCCTGGCTCCTGTCTTCATTCAATTCTACATAGGGCTGCCAGATAAAACCCAGGACACCAGTTAAATTTGAATTTCAGACAAATGATGAATACATTTTTAGTGCAAGTATGTCCCAAAGAATCCATGGGACATACTTACAAAAATTATTTGTTGTTTATCTGAAATTCAAATTTAACTGTCTTTATTTGCTAAATCTGGCAATCCTACGCTCACATCAACATTACTCACACCAGCCAATATGGGCCATAACTATCCAATAGTTACTGCCCAATTGTTAGTGTCCAATAAAATTTATCACATAGTCAAATCTTTATAAAGAAAAGATGTGTCAAATTGTAAATTACCTAACAGGAATGTTAGGTGTGCTGATGCCTATATGGTTCTATACCAATAAACTTTATTTGCTTTTCCTTTCTTAGATTTGCAACATTTATCATTCAAAATGACTTAAGTTTAAAACCTTAAGATTAGTAAGGAGAAAAGAATATTGCATTGACTGAGAAAACTCCAATATGATGAAACACTGGAATTTTGAACATTGGTGACAACTTAATGGGTTTGTAAATTTTGGTGGTCTTGCCTTTGAAACTGAGGGCTAGACAGATCATAGGAAATCATCCACTTCAGGAAGGTTCTGCAGAGGAGGATGGGCATTTACATAACATGAAAATTAAGGTCAACTTGTCCACTTTCTACCAAAAAGGCTTTTTATCTCACCCCTTCACACCCCGCCCTTCCCTGCCCCACCACATACTGCTCCTTCCCCTTGTATTCATTTAGCAGGTCAGCCTCTCATATCTGGGGTTCCAGAGTTCTGGCCCTTGTTATCCTCTCCAAACTACTTTAATATGTTAACTAGTCTCCCTGTGTCTATTCTCTGTTCTAGTACTCAGCCCTGGCTGCACATCAGAATTATCAGGGGAGGATTTAAAAATAAAAATTCCCAATGCTTGGGCCTCAGCCAGACCAATGGAATCAGAATCAGCTCTCCAGGAGATTCTAACATCCAACCAGGATTCAGACCTATTCTACTCCAACCCATCCTACCAGGTTCATTTCTATTAAACACAACTCGGCAGAGGTTTCCTGTTTATATATATGTATATATCAATGATTCCCTTTTGCCTCTCAAAGTAGGCCCCAACTTTTCAACCTCAATTGAACAGCGTCAAAACCTATCCTTCCCCCATTCCCTACTATTCTCATCTCTTATTCTCCCTTCAGATTGTCTATTTGCTTGTCTCTGAACTTCCCCTCCTCTGCCTTCGCTCATGCTGCACTTTCCATCTGGGATTACTTCCCTCATCCCTATTTGTGAATGTTTCCACCATCCTTTAAGGCCAATGTCAAATGATTCTTCCTCCCTCCTGAACTCCAACTTCAGAGGATGTAATCTTTAAGCCTACAGGGTTCTTTTGTACCTGTCTGGTCATCCTAATTTGTACTATATTTGTTTATTTCTCTCCTCCCTTATCATACAGTAAACTCCTTAAAGGTAAGGACTGTGTCTTACTCTATTACAGGAACCGATGAGAGAACATTATGTATAACTAGGTGGCTCAATATTTCTTGGATTCTTTTGCATGAGGCTTATAAAATTTGAGTTAGTAATTTTAAAAATATGTCTACCCACCAGGGATTTTTCCTTATAACTAAAACTTCAGATGTACTAGTGCTTCAACTGTTTGTCACTTTGGCCTCAGGCCTCCTGAGTAAAGAGATAAATAAGGAAGTGATGTAACAACAGTAGCTGAATATATCAAAGGCCTTTGATCTACAGCGCCAAGACAGCAGGAGTTTCTCAAACTATGAGGAGAGGGATGCAGAATAACTTTATTAAGGAACTCTGCAGGTCTGGGCAACAAAGAGAAGCAGCACCAAAGACCTGAAGTAAATCTTTATAATTAATGTCTCGATACATGAGTAATACTTTTGTTTTCAAATCAGAGCACTGGGTTTGCTTTTGGGTAATTCCAAAGCACTAGCTCGTCAGGCAGAAAGGAACTTTGTAAGTAGCAGAAGCTTAGAAACTTTCCAGAAAATTTCGAGATTCGGCCCAAACTTTGCTGGTTTTATTAAAAGCTGGGGGTGGAAGAGTTCAACTGCCTGGTGAACAGAGCGGTCGAAAGTTCTCCACCCCTCGCCGCGGTGCCCGACCCTGGAGAACTCCTCCAGCCGCCTGCGCCCTCCCCACGCGCGGCCCGGGGGTTCCCCCTCCCCCTCCCCCATCCCCAAACCCAGGCCGGGGACGCTCCCGGGGAGGGGGGCAGCCAGGAGACCAGCGCGCCGGCGGGGCTGCGCGCACCAGGACTCGGTCCGAGACGGTCCCACCTACCTGAGCGCCAAGAACCTCTCCCCCAGGAGACCCAGCGCTATACCCAGCAGACTCAGAGCCACCAGCCGTCCCATGGCGCTGAGCTGGGAGCGCCGCCTCGCCTGGCCCGGGAGCACTGTAGGTGGCGTCCCTTTCTCCGCTCCGCGGGGAACGGGCCGGGCTCCGCCCTATCCCCGGCCTCTGCCGGGCCCCTTCTGGGGCCGCGGAGGCTCCGCCCTCGGCCTGGCCCTTGGCCTGGTCCTCGGCCTGTCACTACAAACCTATTTCCCCAGATACCTTCCTAGGCCCTTCCTTTGGCTGATGGTGTGAAACTGAATTCTTTCACCTACTTTCCCAAACAACCTAGGCAAAACCCTTAAGCAGCCTGCATATCTTTCTCATTTCGTAAGTCTTCAAAGAGAAATCTGATTCTTTTCAGGTAAGAAACTTCTAGAATAAAGTTTTTTTAAAAATTAATTTATTTTTATTGTGGTAATATAACAATAATATTTGCCATTTTAACCATTTTTACGTCTACAATTCAGAGGCATTAATTACCTTTATGATGTTGTTACTATCATCATCATCCATTATCAAAACTTTTTTGTTACCCAAAACAGAAACTCTGTATCCATTAAGCAATAACTCTCTAACCCTCACTCCACTCTGCTCCCTCCACCACCCTCCCTCCTGGTAACTTGTAATCACCTTTCT
Organism: Cabassous unicinctus; assembly: GCA_029593785.1. Taxonomy (NCBI): domain Eukaryota; kingdom Metazoa; phylum Chordata; class Mammalia; order Cingulata; family Chlamyphoridae; genus Cabassous; species Cabassous unicinctus. The sequence goes on from JAQZBX010005395.1 coordinate 35,774, forward strand.
GCTTCTGAATTTGCTTATTCTAGATAATTCATGTGAGATGAATCATCCAATATTTATCCTTTTGTATCCGGCTTAACTTCACTTGTCTTCAAGGTTCATCCATGTAGTGGCATGCATCAGAACTTCAGTCCTTTTTACAGCTGAATAATGTCCCATTGTATGTATTTCCACGTTTCATCATTTATCCCTTGATGGGCATGCTTTTTGTTTCCACCTTTTGGCTATTGTGAATAATGCTGCTATGAATATTGTTGCACAATGATCTGTTTGCCATCCTGCTCTCAATTCTTTTAGGTATATACCTGGGAGTGGAATTGTGAGACACATAGTAAGTCTACATTTAACTTTTTGAGGAACCTCCAAACTATTTTCTACAGGACTGCACCATTTTACATTATCATCAGCAAGCACAAAGTTTCCAATTTCTCTGCATCCTCTCCAACACTTGTTAATGTCATTTTAAAAAATAATAGCTGTCCTAGTGGGTGTGAAGTGTTATCTCATAGTTTTGATTTACATTTCCCTAATTATTGATGATGTTGAGCATCTTTTCTTGTGCTTTTTGGCCATTTGTATACCTTCTTTGAAGAAATGTCTATTAAAATGGGTTTTTGTATTTTTTGTTGTTCAGTTTTAGTTCTCTATATATGGTGATTTATGACTATTTTCTCCCATTCTGTAGGTTGTCTTTTCACTTTCTTGATAATGTCCTTTGATGCACAAAAGTTAAAATTTTTTTTTTTTTAAGGAGGTACCAGGGGTGGACCCAGGACCTCGTATATGGGAAGCAGGTGCTTAACCACTGAGCTACATTCGCTCCCCAAGTTTTTTATTTTGATGAAGTTCAATTTATCTATTTTTGTCTCTTTTTATTTAAAAATTTTTTTTTCTTTATATTCCTTTTGTTGCTTATGCTTTGCTGTCTTATCTAAGACTCTAAGAATATTTTCCCCTAGGTTTTCTTCTATGTGTTTTTGTATATGGTATGAGAGGGTTACAATAAAGTTGTAAAGATTCCTTTTTTATTATGGTAAAAAGAAACAGAAACAGGTCTTAAAATATTTCATGTTGGAATTACCACTCCAATGTGAGTAGATGGGAATAGATGGGAAGAAAGAAAAATCTTGTTTCTAGTAACATTTCATTTAAACTAGAGGCCTAAGGATTTAGATACTTCTTTTTGATTCAAACTCAGCTTATGGAAAACAGGGTAATTTTTTTTTTTTTTTTTACTTTAACAACCATAACATGAAGCAATAAAGAAAAATATATATGAAAGAGAAACTTACCTATTAAGATTGAGACAGTTATAATAAGTGAGTACATCTGAAATAAATTGCTAATGGTTTTCAGTGTTTAATTACCACCCTACAGTATGTAGACAGAGATGGCCATAGACAATTATAGCTTCTCAACAAACTGCAGTTTTATGAACAACCAGTAAATAAAGGCAGATGCCAGTTTCTCATCTCCCTTAGCCCCACCTCCAGCCCCACCCCACCCCCACCAGAACTTACCCCAATGCTTTTGTTTGTGTGTATTTCTGATTCAGGCCCAAGGGATATTGTGTTATACTGGATGGTAGATAGAGAACTAGGGGCTTTAACTTTCTTGTATCTGGGGTCTCTGGCAGTCTGGTAAACCTACGAATATTTGTCAGAATAATGTCTATAAGTGCATGCAATAAAATACATTGGATTGCAAAGGGTATCACTGACACTGAAATGCAATTATGAAAATATTTTAAAACAAATATATACTATAATAATATGTGTGCTACACTATTAACAATAGAACAACAAGAACTAGCGCCATTCTTTCCATCAGTGATGAGCATAAGTGTTATTCTGAGATATCTGCAACAACTGTAATGTAATAATGAAAATAACTGTCATTTCCATAAGTAACAAAGTCACAAGTACTGCTAACACTTCTGCGGTTTGGTACTTACCTTCATTATTGAAGGTAATGCTAAATTCCACTTGAAAATTAAGTTGTATTTTTTTCTCATCCAATTTCATGAACTCCTCCTGAATTCTATCATAGACCATTTGGATTAAGAACCCTGCCATAGGGAAGGTTATCTATGCTTTTATAGGTAGGAGTGGGATCGTCTCTCCAGGGACATTTTTGGTGTCAATCATTGGGGAAGAGAAGAGCCTCACATATGAAATCAGAATTTAGAATGAGGATTTAAAACAGTGGGCCGCAGGCTATTCCCTGGGCTTCTTTCTTGTGTCTGAGACTCTTGTTCCCAAGTTTTCCCAGTAGAGACAAGTAAAAACTCTATGCCTCATTGGACACTAGGGCAGGAGTCAGGTCAGATCCTCCTCACATGTGTCACAAAGTGAGGAAACCTTAGGTTGTAAATAAGATTACTAAATTGTGTGCTGTTCTCTATGTATATTTCCCTTTTGTTATTCCTAAGCTTTCAGAGAAGCCATGTTCTTCATACTTTTCCTGGTTTCAGCTATGATCACAAATTAAAAGGTTGCAGGTTTGTGCCTTTTAGGCTGGACATAGGATAGCAAAAGAACAGCTCTTGTGTTGGCGTTCCCTTCTTCGCTTGCCCACGGCAGACATCACTAACTGATTAGAGCAGTATTTCTACCAAGCCCAAGAATTGTCCTTACACAATCTTTTCAAAAAATGAAAAGAAAAAAGGGGGTGGGGGGTGGGGGCGGGAATAAAACCCTCAAGGGCTGCTGACAGACCTCAACTCAGAATGGAGTCTATTTGCCATCTTGATGATGGGGCAGTCAAGGAGAGTAACGTCCTGAAGTTTAGCACACAGAGGCAGTTGCAGTAAAGAGCAAGGGCTTTTGAGTCCAGCAAAACCTACCTAACTTCAGGCTTAGAGGATACTAGAGAACGCTCATTTTAATTTTATCAGCATGGCCAGTGAGTTCCCTCACACTTGATCTTCTAATCCCCCATCCTCTTTCACCTGGTTTTGCTCTTGAGACAATTTCTGCAGAAGGAGCCCCACCCTTGCTCCAGTCCCTTCCCCCTTCTCCCACGCGTGGGCTAGCAGTTATCACTACTAACAGGCAGTGGGGAAAAGAGAGGTTTTCTGAGTTGCAGATCAGAGACATATCTTTTCCATTGTAAGAATGTCATACTAATTATTAAATTTTATAGTATAGCTTAGCAATTTTTTGAGATAACTGGGATGTACAGGCTACATCAAGGACATAATCCTAAATTTATGTTAGCTCATGGGGAAAATGAGCTCTGACTACCAAATAACCAAGTTGCCCAATACAAAAGAGACTTGTTCTGCAACCTGTTTGTATGCTGACAACTCCTTACCAGCTGGTATGATATACTGGCATGAAGCAGTGTTTCTAAAATAATGACTTAAGCTAGTTTATAATTACAAATTTAATTGTCCTTAAGCAAAAATTTAGAAATAGTAATACCTTGTATCAACACTTCTCACACTATTATTGGTGAAGGACCAGTTTTTCTTTATTTCCAGTCTATCACTTTTGAACAATACAATGAAAATAAATTACTAGAAAATGAAATACAAAATCAGACCTACAAAATATAAGCACATATTTTTAAAAATATGTTTTCTAGTTGCTTACTCTAAATTTTTCATACTTATCTCACCATGGACCAGAAACAAAGGGTTCACAGACCAAAAATAGTTCTTAGACCACATTTTAAGTGGCTTTGGCTTTTATAATTATACCTTTAACTCTTTAAAGTTTCTTGCAGTGTATGATTACATATAATGCTCATGGTAATTTTGTGAGGTAGGTGATGAGATTATTCTCATTTTATAATATGTGATGGAGAGTTGGTCCCTGATTTTCTCTTTATTCCTTCTCCTTCATATTTCTGTTTAAAAAAGGATGTAGATCTTTTAACACAAAACATGCATTGAAGAGATGTTATAAAATATAGTTATTTTCAGCAAGAGAATGAGTTGTCTTGTAGATGCACCACTCCGGCGCCTCTCTGAGTATAAAAGAGACTTCTTCCCAGCCAAACCTTTTCCTGAGAATACCAATATATTAGAATGTGATGAAATGCTACAACAGAATCAGAAAAAATGACTTTATATTTTTAAGTACTTATATTTAACAAATTAATATTCTTCATCTTCTAGGTTGAACCATATGAAACTGTTGTTTGTAGAGGTCAAAAACAAATATCAACAATTTCAAATGCTTCAACCTAATACACAGTAATGTGCTAGTCACAAAATAATTATGCAATTTATAAAACATATTTATTGCTGGCTTACTAGAGGAGTAGTCCAGTAATGGAACTCAAATTTTAAATGAATAAGCTTTTTTCAGTCCTGTCAGTGACATATTTATAAACAAATTCCGAGATAATGTTGAAAGTCAGCATTTAAGGCTTTTTGCAAACTCAAGGTCTAGGCCAGATAGCCCTCTTGTCCCCCTTAGACCCAAGTCTGTTTCCACAGAGGGCCATAGAACTTTACTGCCTCTCTCCCAGGAGTGACAGAACCCTAAGAGGAGAGAACAGAGGGATAGAAAAAACTGGCAGAGAGAAAAAAACAGGGAGACCAGAGATAGAGTCCCCCACCTCCATCTGAGCCTGACTGTGTATGGCCTGAGCTCAATGAAAAAGAGTAAAGAGAACTTTGTCCTGTTCTGGGAAATCCGTGCATATTTTCCATCATCTAATAGCAAAATTGTTTCTAGTTTTCTATGAATGAACCATATGTTCAATCCATTTCAGAAGCTGCTGGGCTTAATGAAGGGGCCAGCTGAAATAACCACAGCTATTATTTATTGAGCATTTCCTATTGCATACACTTTATTCAATGATAAAAGGAGGTATACATTTCATGCCCTGATGGCTGTTGTAGTGTACTGTAGTCTGCTGAGAGAGATAAGCACCTGGACAAACGTATGCAGTGTTATGTGTCAGGGCTAAGAACTTTGATCTTTATCCTGTATGTGATGTAGAGCCACTGAAGACTTTTAAAGAAGGGAGAAACATTTGCGTTTTACAAAGATGACTCTGATTGCTGTGTGGTAGATGATAGGTTGGAGTCCATTTCCCAAGTCTATACCAGAGGGAAGATACAGATGTGAATAAGGCAGAGGCAGTGGGGAGGGAGAAGAGGAAACAGATTTAAGGAATTTTAGAGTTGGAATTAATAGAAATGGGTGACTGATAAGATGTGGGGGGAAAGGAGGCATTGAAGATGACTTGTGTTGTGCAAATGGGTGAATGGGAGTGAATGAGCTACAAGCACTAAGTTGGGGTGGCAAGGATGGAAGAAAATGACTGCAGTTTGGGACACATGTTTGATGTGCTCAAAATCCAGAAGACAATTGCAGGCAAGTTTTGGTGCTCAGGAATGAGGTTTTATCTGGAGATGGAGACTTGGGGATCATTAATCTAAGAACACAGCAGGCTGAGTAGATGACCTTTGGGAAGGTTTGAAATTGTAGCCTGAAGAGAAGTGGTATATATAATGTCCCCAGAGCATCACGAATATATAAATGACTTAGAGGTAGGTTGAAACATGAGAAGTAGGATGGAGAATTAGGAATAGCATTGAGCTTTTAGGGCTTACCCTAAACTAGGGAAAGCAGATATTGTTATAAATGCAGCCATTTTCCCTCTCCCCTGAATCTGGATATGTGATCTTGAAATGCTTCACACCCAGTGCTCCAGGTAGTCACTAGCTGTCCAAATGGAGAATGAAACCTATTTGACATCTCTCCACAAGCCTGTAAAACACGTGGAAGATGAGAGTGGGGATGGGCTGAAAAGATATCTCCAGAGTTACTTGTGCTTGGCCTAAGACAGGCCCTCTTCTGGCCCCTCTACCTCCACTGGCAGGAGTGCCACGAGAGCCCTGGAACACGCACTCTTCTCCACCACTCACTGCCTCACCTCCAGTGTCTGCATCATCTAATTAGGCCCTTTATCACTATTTTCTGCAGTCCCCACAAGAAGATTCTTAGTCAACACTTGCCCTTCAAACTCTCATTGCTATATGGTTTGGGACTTTTTCTCATCTCCCAATTCTCCCCCACAACTCCCAAAATCCTTTCCTGGTGTCCTCTGAAACTCAGAATCAGTCATTAATAAAATCTATCCTCAGACCTTTTCTTTGAATAGTCTCTTCAACTTTTTGTATCATCTACTGATGCCCTCACCTTGGGGATCACTTTCCCCTCTGACCTTGAATATTCTAGCTCTTGGCCCACAAACACTCCCATTAAATACCATGCTGTTAAAATTCTTGGTAATTTCAACATCCATGTATATAATCTTTCCACATCTAGCTTCCATTGCATGACCTCTTTTCCTCCAGTGACCTTGTCTCCACCCAACCCTCCAGAATCTCAATTTCAAGATCCTGTTTTCCAAAATCACCACATCTTCTTTTTAGCTTATTCCCTGAAGTACTCTGCCTTCAAAAATTCTTTGACCTCAATCCACTAATTTACCACCTTTTCACTGTGCCTCATTCCTAGCATGTCCTCTCTTCTCACCTTACCCAGCTCAGATTGTATGCTGCATCATTATATTTACTCCCTTTCATATGTCTCAATTCCCTTGCCCCCTCTCTCCTTCCTGTGTACTTTCTTAGTAAAACTCCAAACCTGCTTAAATCTAAGTCTCTACTCTCTACTTGCCCTTGTACAGCTGAATATGGCTGGAGAAATCATTTAACTACACTGGGTGGTTTCATTTTAAATTCATGGCAATTAATCCCAAATATGTCCTTAGTGCAGCCCAACCCTCATAGTACATAATACATTTCACTGGTCCACTCATTTTCCCACTCTCACATCTCCACTTCATTCACAGCTGATAACTTGGCTCCCCATTTTACCAGGAAAATAGATACAGTCAGAAGACTTTCTTTCTGATGCACCTGTCACCATTTGAGCCCACCTACTTTCCTTTGGGCCCACATATTCACCTTTCCTCCTGACTGATGCTGAAGCCAATTTCACCACTTGAACACCAGTTTCAGTCTTCTCTTGTCCACCCAAGGACATCATCCAACAAATGTCCCCACTTTCTCCAAAATCATCAATTTTTCTTCTTTACTGCATCATTCCCAACAGCACATATATATACCACAATTTCTGCCCTCTTGAATAGAAAACCCTCTGGGCCTCATTTTTCCCTCCAGATATTATCTCATTTCTCTGCCCTCCTTTACAACAACATTCCTGGAAATATTTGTCTAGGCTCAATTACCTCCAATTCTTATTGTCCTATCTCTTCCGATAGCTAAGCACTCCTGTATCCTTTTTCTGTTCCATCTCCTCCAGTGCATAACTTCCTTTAGGAAGAATGAGGCCTATTTTTCAAGCCATCTCAATTGCTCCTTGTAAGGTATTTCTGTTACCTGGTGGGTCCCCTTATTTACAGATGATAAACCAGAAGTCAAACTCATTCCTGAAATGGTGGTTGAGGTGACTGTGGTGGCTCCTGAGCTGGTTCCATGCCTGGCCAAAGCTTTCTGGTTTGACTGATATTAGTGAAGCAGAAAGAAGTCATGTGAAGTGGGGCATCTGAGGCAGCTTCCCATTGTGCACAGTTGGGTTAGATCTGGACATTGTAACACTCTCCTCACTTGTCTCCAGTCCTGCCCCTCCAAAGCATCACTAAGTGGTCTACTAATACAATCCATTGACTTTTTTTTTTTTTTTATGGTTTAAAATGATGAATTTATTTGAATGGTGCAATTTTAAGATTTAATATTGTTTAAAGACTATCCACTGAGGAGTAAGACTTCTCACCATACCTTCAGTTATGCTATGTGAATATATTCTTATTTATAAGTGAAAACAATATATTAAATTTTATATATATATATATATATATATATATTTAAACCAACTCTGTTCAGGCTTTTGACCCCTTATTTCAGTGAAACTGCTCTTATCAATGTAACTCAATGATTACTTTTTAAGGCCTCATTTTCTCATGACTTTTCAGCCACATTTGACCCAATTGATAATGCCTTCCTAGAAACATTTCCTTTACTTGTTGCTTCCAGGATGCCATATTCTCCTGGTTTTCCTCCTACCTCTTTGACCACTCTTTCTTATTCTCCTTTGTTAGAAATACTAGTTTCCTGTGCCCCAAGAATTAGGCTTAAACATCTTTTTTCCATTCACCCTTCCTCCCTTGTTCTCATCCCGTTCATGGCTTTAAATACCATCTAAATATTGATGACTCCCACATTTATTTCTGCAGCTAAGACCACTAACCAGATTTCTTGCCTCAGTCCACTAATTTACCAACCAAGCTGACCTTTCCACTTGGATGCCTAAGAGGGATTTCCAGTTTATTTGGTACAAAATCAAACACCTAATCTGTTCCCTTCTCCAAAATAGTTTCTTCTATTTTCTTCCTTTTAGTAAATGGCAACTCCTTTCTTCTACTTACCCCAGCCCCAAATCATAATGTTATCCTTGATTCTTCTCTTTCTCTCATATCCAACATCTAATACATCAGCAAATCCTATTTGCTTATTTTCAAAATATATTGAGTCCACTACTCTCTGCTGTCTCTGCCCTTACCTGTCTAGCCCAGGCAGCCATCATCCTTTGCCTAAGATATCACAAAGATTCCTAACTATTCTCTTTGCTTCCATGTATATTCCTTTTTTAAGCCCTTATTCTATGAGCAAGGCCTATTCTATGTGCTGGGACAAAACAAATAAAAATCATTGCCCTTATGGAGTTTACTTTCTGGTGGGAAAGGCAGGCAATAAATAAATAAGTGAAAAAAATGTGTTATGTTACTTGGTGATAAGTGCTGTGGACAAAAGCAAAGTAAGAAGGAATATGAGAAATGCCAGTGTGGAGGTGGGATTATTATTGTAAAAAGGGTATTTCAGAAACACCTCCCTAACAAGATAACATTGAAGGAGGGGTAGGAGTGAGCCCAATGGACAATGGGGAGGAGCGAGTTCGAGGCTAAGGGTACAGCAAGTGCAAAACCGAAGCATGCCTGATGAGTTTGAGGGACAAGGAGGCTCTTGAGCAGGGTATGAAGTAGTAGGAGAGAGATCAGATGATGAACTTTGTTGGCAGTTCTATGAAGTTTTGCTCTTCCTTTAAGCAAGATGGGGAGACACTGGGTGGGGCAGTGGGATAGGCAGGAGAGTGGGCAGAGGAATGAGTGGATCATCTTTTGTTTTTTTATTTCTTTTTTAATTTGTTGCATCATCTTTTAACACAATCACTCTGGCTACTGTGTTGTCAATAAACTGTAGAGGTGCAAGGTTGGAAGCAAAAAGACAAGTTAGGGAAGAGATGATGGTAGCGTGAACCAAAGTGGTAGCACTGGAGGTGATGAGATATATTGAGATTCTAGATATTTTTGGAAGAAAAAAGAGACAGGATTCTCCACTGTATTGAATGTAGTATATGAGGAAAGAAGGAGTCAAAGATGACTGCAAGGCTTTTTGTCCTGAGCAATTGGAATGATGGAGTTGCCATTAACTGAGATGGGAAAGACACATAGTAAGACTCAGTAAATAAATACTGAGACAATGAATAAATGGGGACAAAATGAAATAAACTTTTATATTTAATGGGGAGAGATTGGAAATATGACATATTAAATGATGCTCAATGGAGGGAAAGTGACCCTGCTTTGATAATTCACTTCTTTTTTTTTTTAATTGTTGCCTCTCACTACACACATTCTCCATTTAATTCCACCTTGCAGAGTAAGTACACAAACATACGTAAAATAATCTGTCATATTACACTCTAAGCACATGTATTTTTCCTGTGCTCTGAGGGCTACCATATACTGTTATCTAGTGAGAGACTTTTCTAGTAATTTCCTCCAGTAATTTTGTCCTAAGATGAGTGTTCTGAAATGTGTTATTTCTTCCTTTGTTCCTACTATTTGTTCTTCTTGTGAACAGTTTTGACGCATACAGACTGACAAAAGCAGTGCAAGTGATAAAACTTGGCTACCACAAGGAAACAGATGAAGAGGATCATAGGGCTCTGTGTGTGTGTGTGTGTGTGTGTGTGTGTGTGTGTGTGTGTGTCCAATTTAGAGGAGAGATTTGAAGTGCATTCAAGGGAACATCTGAGGAGCAGAGACAACAGTCAGAGGCTGGAGACATTGTGTGGCTCATCTTGAACCTGACTGCAGCCTAGGAGGACAGACCACCATTTTAATGAATAGAAACTGAAAAAAACCATTGCCTGAGGCAGAAAAGGGACAGTGATGGTAAGTGGGAGAGGCCCAGAATTATCTCTAGACGGACAATGCCAGAAAGACTCCCACATTTCTCCTTCAGTCAATGCTCCTGTTTCCAGGATCCAAGCCCCCTTGCCAGATGAGATATGTATGTACAGCACAAAGAAGCAGGAGGTATTTAGATATTTTAAAATATGTATTATTTTTGGAGAATAGACATGGGAGTCTTAAGGAATTGCTTTCGGAGCCCTATTTCATTTTTTGCCTTTTTTTTTTATTTTTTTAAATTCCTGCAAGCTATCTTTTATTATTATTTCTTTTTAAGCCTATACATTTTCTTTTCATTATTTTATATTTCACAGAAACTGTGGAGCTTGAATTTACCTGGATGTCTCAGGGGGAAGGTGAGCTCACTTTTTGGCATGGGAGTTAGCTGCAAGCTTATTTCTTTTCCAAATACAAATAGTGCTTATTATGTTGACTTACAATATGAACAAACAAAATGGCAGTTTATATGAAGTATGATTGCAGAGGTTGGGGGTTGCTAAATTAAGTGCTCAGTATTCTTTCCAATTATTTCTTCTCATATAGCTTGAAGGTTAAATAACCTCTTTTTTGTTCCTTAACACTGACATACATTAGAAAAACTATTTTAAAAAGTAAGTTCTGTGACTCTTATATGTGAGAGGAATTTGAAATTGCTTGAGTATCTTATGAGTGGAAAAATGAAGCCAATTCCAGCAATGTGGGGCAGGGCATAGAGGCCGATGAGCCACAAGAAATCACACACACGTGCCCAGGCAGGGCAGTGGAATAATGGAAAGTTCCTGGTAGACAAAATCGGACAGAGGAAACAGCGAGGCACACACAGGAGGAAGAGAAGAAAGGGAACTGTGGGCTTGTGGGATGGCAGCCCCTGCCCAGATTCCAGGCTAATGCCTGTCCATGAGACCTGAGTGCCCATCTGAGGGCAGCTCTGGATCTGACCTGGGATTTGTAGTTGTCCCCATGGCACTCCCAGGGCTACAGAAAAACTCACTTAGGCAATCTCTAAGATCTTTGGTAAGCAAAGTCTGGTTCTAAAGAGGAGAAACAAAAGAAAACACTTTTTCACCACTTCCCCCAGTTTCCCTGCTTCCAAGGAATTTGGGTGTTTTTTTTTATTTGTTTGTTGTAGGTTGGTATGGCCACAGACTTCACAGTGGGAGTCCATTCTTACTAGTTCTGCCAGTGTTATTAATTAGAAAAGAAAGTTAATTAAACACTGAAGAAAGGCTTAGAGGAAATAGAGTGTGATGCTGAGGAAAGTTGGGGGTGGACAAGTTGATAGATAATCAGTGATAGATGGGTGAATGGATGGAGAAAGAGGGAGAAAATGAATCTTAGAGTCTATGGCTGACAGTACCATCCTTTGAGCCCTTCATTCTCCATGTCTGCCATTAATGATTGTGTAATTCACACAGTAGCCTTGTGCATGGTCCTTAGATTTCAAAACCTTGGGGTTAACCTTCTCTTTAATAACCTTTTAAAACTTGTTCAAGCACCATGTCACATAATCTATTGCTCTAGGTCTCTTCAAACATTTCCAGGGTGACGTTCAGGGACTTATATCACCCTGCTTTTTTGCTTACACTGAATTTTCCATCTGTGCTGTGTCTTATTTCTGGTGTTTCTTCTCTTCTCTCCACCCTATGAGATACAGCCCCTTTTCCTTTCCGTTAATTATCCACAAAGAACCATTAAGACAATTAATGTATATGGCACTGAAGGCGAGGGTAAGTGGGGGGGAGGAGGGGAGGACAGTTTCATCACAGCACAGTCCAGTAAACACTGTCAGAGCTACTAAGTTTCCTTATTCCACATGGCCTTGCTTTGTCTCCCAGCCATTGTCACCACCAGGCATTTCTCTCTGGTCTTATTTCCTTCTTGGGTCCAGTCATCCTACCACTTTGCTGGGCCATCATTCCATTTCTCCAGCACCCCTTTCTCCCTCTCAGGTCTGCAAAAGGCAAAACCAAAATTCTCTGTGTTTTCTTACTGTCCCAGAAGAGAACTGAAGGATGTTTCTCTGTAAATAATCCCAATTTGACTTCCCTTGATTAAGTGTGTTTAACATCCTGCCCCGGTGAGAGCAGAAATGATCTTTATTGCTCCTGCCCTTAGACAGTACCCTCTGGTGGGCAGTGGGAGGAGAGCCCCTGCTTAATTTGGGCTTTCTGCAGAATGCAGTTCTGCCCAGGGTGTTGGGTGTCTTGCCTGGGCAGCCCGGGACTCTGGCTCTTCCAAGGCCTAACGAGTAAGTGCAAAGGACGATTAGATGAGGTGTCTCAGTTTTCCTGGCTCTGGTTTCCAGGTCAGGGTGGGGCTGTCTCTGGTACCTGGCAAGTTTCTACACAGAATTTTTGCAAGGAGTTTTGTAATCCTATAAGATGTTACTAAAGCCTTATCATGATAAGGAAAGACCGTGTGCACAAGTGACCTATTTCTTAAGAAAGAAAAATTACTAAATAAATTTGAAAACCCTTTAATATTACAACCTGATAGTTCTTTCTACCTAGTTTTCAACAGGTAGCAGTAATTTGAATTAAATAGTCCATGTTTTGCAAACTTTTGTATATGTTTTTAGTATATGAGTTCCAAGTATGCCACTTTATTTTGCCTATTTATTCTTTGAGAGAGAATCCTAGATGACAATTCACTGAGGTCTTTCATCCAGAAAAATCGGCTTAAATATAGGATCCTCCCAGATTGCCCCAGGGTGAAATCTTAATGCCTAGGATTTCAGTCTTTCCTCTTTCTGTCATTGCTTCCAGCCCTTGGTCCAAAGCCTACATCATTTCATTCTGGCTGTAGGTTCTTTCACTAGCAAACAAACAAGAGTCTTATTTCCCTAAGGGCATCCTATCTTTATTTAGCTTTTTGAAAATAAGTTTTTTCCCTCCTGGTTATACTTGGAAAATATGATCTTGTGTGACAGTAGTTCCCCACCCTCATAGCCCTCTTCAAAGCCTGCTTTCCTACTTCTTTCATCAATATTCCTTGAACCATGATAGTATGCGTCTCTCCTTGCCATGGCAAAACTGACAAATACAGCTAAATGCTCAATGCCAGTACCAAAATTACATTTTGAGGCTTGTTTGTATATCTTAGTTTTACCCATTATATAAAGCCCCTCAAGCAGAAAGATGGTTGGAAATGGTAGTTCTAGGAGAATGGCTTTTGCGTTAATAATAAAAGGAGCGAGGTCAACTGAGTCTGACACAGGCTCATTCTGAGACAACATAGAGATTCAGAAGTATGTTGACCCTGATTATTGAACCCAAAACACATACACATGACCTGGCAAAAGATTTTCTTTCATTTATTTTTACTTACACAAGCAATATACGAATGCTTTCTCATTGCAAAATATTCAGAGGTTACTGATAAATTTAAAGTCTCCTTGACCATTCTGCAGAGGAAAACAGTATTTTCAGTTTCATATGTATTCCTTTCTTTGTGTATCATTATCTTATATATGTACCCAGAGAAACATATGGTACTGTTTTTTGTGTGTTTGTTTACAAAACAGTACTGTTAACTAATGTTTTTGGTGTCCAGAAGATGGTGTTTTTGCTCCTGTACGAGACTCTTCAGAGGTTAGCTTTGGTTTTCAAGATTAATAGTTAATTAAAGTTACAGATTATGAAACTTAGTCCTTATGCTTAAGGTAGAGCTTACAGATATTTTTCTGTTCATAAATCTAGCAAATTTTAACAATCACTTGTAAAAGGTCTTTGATTAATGTTAAGCCCTATTTATAAACTTAGTTAATTAGACTTCTTTAATTCTTTCAAACTGCATTCACAACATTGATATATTCTGTTTCCTTTTACATCATCAGATTTAACAAACAAAACTTTCCAAGGTACTTAAATAACTCATATATAAAATAAATTATTCTTCTAAATAGGTGATTCTTAAATTCTCTTAATGCTTCAATAAAGTTTATGAAGCATGGATGTTAAATTAAATCTCTCTTGAGACATTTTAAATTTGAATCACAAGGCTGTTATTCTAATGAGCTGTTGTTTACTAGACAAAACACTAAGTATTACAGGTATAGAGAATATAAATATGCTCACATTTTTTGATGCTAAAATATTGATTATAGGTTTATCTTGACATTTCTATACTTAACTGTAAATCTTCTTGGAGTTGAAGGATGCTTATCCATTAAAGAAAAATTATGTCATTTCACATAATTTTGGGAGTTCTTTTCCTATGTAATTTTGGGTTCACTTTCTTTGCTTGATGAAGTTTCCTAAAAATATATATATGGGATATAATGAAATCACTGTGACAATGATGATATACACTGATCCCTATTTATATGAAATGCTGTAATGCCAATGACTCTATAACTTCAAGAGTGGGCTGGGGACCAGATATGGCTCAAGCAATTGAGTGCCTGTTTCCCACATGGGAGTTCCTAGGTTTGGTTCCAGGTGCCTCCTAGAAACAAGGACAAAACAACAAGCAAAACAAAACAAACAAAGAAACCAACTTAGGGGAGCCAGTGTGTCTCAGTAGTTGAGCACTGACTTCCCACATACGAGGTCTGGGTTCAATCCTCAGGCCTAGTACCTGAAAAAGAAAGAAAGAGTGGGCTGGCCACATAGAGAAGTTACCTTCCTGGATTTGAGTCATATCATTACCCATCATTTAAATCAGACTAGACTGTAAAATCCTCACTCAGGTGGCAACATCACTTGATTAAATTTTGCATGGCTAAAATAAGTAAATGTACTTTCCATCTAACTCTCAAGACCATCTGAGCATGCCTGAATCTTGCCTGAATTCTTTTCACATACTGCCTGTCATTGAAACCTAAAAACACTCTAAACATGTGGTCATCTGTGCATATTTTCCACATTGGTACTAGTTCTCATAGCAATACCTCCACCTTATGAATGTACCAACGTTTATTTAACTGTTGCTGTTTCAATAGATACTCAGATTGTTTCCAGATTTTTGCTATTACAAATACTTGAATGTGCTTTCTTGTGTAAAAGTACAGGGGTTTTTATAGAGTAAATCCCTAGAACTAGATTTGCTGAATAATAAAGTATGCACATTTCAGTTTTAATCGTTTACTGTACTGCCAAATTGCCCTCCAAATTGGCTATACTAATTTACATGCACACCAGGAGTATGAAAATAACTTTTCCCTTCATCCTCACTAATCACTTGATGTCATTAAACATTTTATTTTTTGCCAGACTATTGCATTAAAGAGGACGCTTGATTTTTCTTTATACTTGGGTTCTTCTGAATCTTTGTGAGGTCAAGTATCTTTTGGGATATTCCTTTGCTATTTGTAATTCTTCTGTGATTTGGTTATATTGCCTATTCATGGGTATGTTTCTGGAATCCTTATTCTTTATTATATTGATTTGTTTTCCTTTTGTGCCAGTGGCACACAATTTGAATCACTATAGCTTTGTAATGCAATTGGATATTAGGTTGGACAGATTTTATTGTCCCAGCCCTGTTACCTTTTTTAACAAAAATTATCTTGGGTATGCTTGAAAATTTATGTTTCCATACAAATTTTATAATCAGCATGTAAACATTTATGGAAAACCTTATTGAGCTTAGAAGTGGAGTACAATGTATTACATTAAGTTTTGGAGAACTGACATTTTTAAAATAGTCACTCTTCCCAACTGTGAACTTGGTAATTAGGTCGTCTTTTTTGCCGTTTCATGAAAACATGTTTTTTCTTTTCATGATGATCATGCACATTTTAATTTAGTTTAATTTAATTTATTCCTAGGTATTTTATGGTTTTGTGGAATCATGAATGGGAACTTATATTTTGTATTATATTTTCCAGTTGGTTGCTAATTGGATATTTGATAATTAATTGAATAATTGATTTTTTCTTTGTTCTATTAATGTGTATATTACATTAATTAATTTTCTTATGTTGAACCACTCTTGCATACCTGGGATAAATCCCACTTGATCCTGGAAGATAATTCTTTTAATGTGATGTTGGATTCAGTTTACAGTATTTTCTTGTGGATTTTTGCATCTCATTAAGGATATTGGGCTGTAATTTTCTTTTCCTGTAGCATCTTTACCTGACTTTGGAATTAGGGTGATGTTGGTCTCATAGAATGAGTTGGGAAATGTTCCCTCTTCTATTTATTAGAAGAATTTGAGCAGGATTTGCATTAATTTTTCTTGGAATGTTTGATAGAGTTCAACAGTGAAGCCATCTGGCCCTGGAGTTTTCTTTTTTGGTAAATTTTTTATCACCGATTCATTCCCTTTACTCGTTATTGGTCTGTTGAGCTTCTATTTCTTTTTGAGTCAGTATAGGTAGTTTGTATGCTTCTATGGATTTGTGCATTTCATCTAGGTTATATCCTCTTATAATTTTTTTTTTTTTACTATGAGATCGGTAGTAATGTCCACCCATTCATTTCTGATTTTAGTTATATGTGTCCTCTCTCTTTTTTGCTTTGTCAGTCTTGCTAAAGGTTTGTTGATTTTATTGGTCTTTTCAAAGAACCAACTTTTGATTTCATTGATCTTCTCTGTTGTTTTTTAATTCTCTGTTTCAACTATCTCAACTTTAATCTTTCTTATTTCCTTCCTTCTGCTCACTTTGGATTTAGTTTGTTCTTCCTTTTCTAGTTCCTCCAGGTGTGAGGCTAGGCTACTTATATATCTTTTTTTTTTTAATGTAGGCATCTAGAGGTATAAATTTCCCTCTAAGCACTTCCTTTGCTGCAACCCATAAGTTTTGGTATGTTCTGTTTTTGTTTTCATTCACCTCAAGACATTTCCTCATTTCCCTTGTGACTTCCTTTTTGACCTATGGGTTGTTTAAGAGTGTGTTGTTTAATTTCCACATCTTTGTGAATTTTCCATTTCTCCCTGTATTATTGATTCCTAGCTTCATTGCATTGTGATCAGTTACATTTATAATTTCAACATTTTTTTAATTTATTGAGACTTGTTTTATGACTCCACATATAGTCTATACTGGAGAATGACCCATGTGCACTAAAGAAGAATATGTATTCTGCTGCTGTTGGGTGAATTGTTCTATATATATCTGTTAGGTCTAGCTGGCTTATAGTATTGTTCAAGTCTTCAATTTCTTTATTGTCTAGCTCTATCCATTATTGAAAATGATGTATTAAATTCTCCTACTGTTGGAGTGGGTTTAGCTCAGTGGTTGAGCACCTGCTTTGCTTGTACGAAGTTCTGGGTTCAATACCTGGCACGGCCACACAAAAAAATTCTTCTACTATGAATGTAGAACCATCTATTTCTCCCTTCAGATCTGTCAATATTTGCTTCATATATTTCAGGACTCTGCTGTTAGGTGCATATATATTTATATTTGCTATGTCTTCTTGTTGAATGGACCCCTTTATCAGTATATAATGATCTTCTTTGTCTCTTATAACAGTTTTTCACTTGAAGTCTATTTATCTTATGTTAGTATTGCTACCCCAGCTCTCTTTTGGTTACTATTTGCATGGTATATATTTTTCACCCTTTCACTTTCAACCTACTTGTGTCTTTGAATTTAAGGTGAGTCTTTTGCAGACAGCATATAATTGAGTCATGCTATTTTATCCATTTTGTCAATCTTTGCCTTTTGACTAGAGAGTTTAACCCATTTATATTTGAAGTAACTGCTGATAATGCAAGACTTTCTTCTGCCATTTTGCTATTTGGTCTTTGTAAATTTTATACCTTTTCATGCTTCATTTCTTCCATTAATGTCTGCTTTCATAGTTGTTTGATTTTTTTGTGTGTAGTGTACCATGTTGCATCCCTTCTCATTTCCTTATGTATATATTTTTCATACATATATATTTTTGTGGTTACCATGGGCCTTAAATTTGACATCCTAAATCTGTAACAATCAGATTTTATTTGATACCAACTTAACTTCAGTAGCATACACAATATACCTATACTCTTCCTTCCCCTCATATTTTTATTGTACTTGTGACCAATTTTATCTTTATACATTGTATGTCCAAAACCATAGATTTATTATTATTTTTATGCATTTGCATTTTAGAACCCATAAGAAGTAAAAAGTGGAGTGACACATCAAAAATACACAATAGTACTGGCTTATTTCTTTTTCACTATGTTTACTTTTCCCAGACATCTTTAGTTCTTTATGCCAGTTTGATCCACTGTCTGATGTTCTGTCTTTTCAGTCTGAAGAACTCCCTTTAACATTGTTTGTTTAGAAGGCCTAGTGGTGACTAAGTCCCTCAGTTTTTGTTTATCCAGGAATGTCTTCAGCTCTCCCACATTTTTCTATATCCCTCAGATATAGATTTCTTTCTTGTCAGTTGTTTTCTTTCAACATTTTAAATATTTTGTCCCACTGTCTTCTTGCCTCCATGGTTTCTGATGAGATATTGTCCCTTAATTTTGGTTGGGCTTCCTTGTACATAACACATTGCTTTTTTTTCTCTTGCAGTTTTCAGAACTTGTCCTTGTCCTTGGCAATTGACAATTTGACGCCTATGTGTCTGGGCATGGTGCTCTTCGAGTTAATCTTGTTTGGGTTTTTTTTGGGGAGGATTGTTGAATGTGTATATTCACATCTTTTGTTAAATTTGGGAGGTTTTCTGTCACTATTTAGTTGATTAATCCTTCTGCCCCTTTCTCTCTTTCTTCTCCATCTGGGACTCCCATAATTCATATATTGGTACTCTTGATGGTGTCCGTTAGGTCTTTTAGGATCTGTTCACTTTTCCATTCTCTTTTTTTCCCTGCTTCTCTGCCTGAATCATTTAAATTGTTTGTCCTTGAGTTCACTGACTCTTTCCTCTTCCAGCTCCAATCTGGTGTTGAAACTCTCCAGGGAATTTTTCATTTCAGTTATTGTGGCCTTCAACTCCAGTATTTCTGGTTGGTTCCTTTTTAAAATTTCTATCTCTTTATTGAGATTCTCATAATCTTCATTGAGATTGTTCATGCATCATTTTCCTGATATTCTTTAGTTCTTTCTCTTTGTTTTCCTTTATCTCCTTGAGCATATTAAAGATTATTTTTTAAAAATCTTTGTCTGGTATGTCCAAAGCCTGATATTCTTCTTTGATGGTTTCTGAATTTTTATCTTGTCCCTTTGGATGGGTCATCATTTCATGTTTGTCTTTTTAATCTCTTGTTGCACACTGTACTTTTTAATATTTTAATGTATTAAGTCTGGGATTTACTTTCTGAGCTATCTGTTCATTAAGTTTGTATCCAGCTAGTGATATGACAGAAATTTACTTGAGTACTGGGAGCTATCAAAACAAACAAACCAATGCAAAAATCAGCTTTCACAGTCTCTGAAAATTGACTCTGCATTGGCTGGTGCTCTCCTTCAGAGTTTATCCTCTCAAGAAGATCAGCTTTAGGTGAAAGTGAGGTGCAGGGTCCTCTCTTCTTTTCTAAGCCTACCTCTTGTCTTGGGCTTTTGCTGGCTTTTGACCTTAACAATTCCCCCATTTATAGGAATCCAAAAGTCCCCTCTCTACACTATGATATAGAATTTCCCCGTCTCCTGGGTGGTAATTCTTTGCCCCCAGCTGTTTGGACTAAATTGTTTTTTACACTGGTTTAGTTGTCTGCAGGCTACTTCTCCCTGCAGTGCAAATTCTGGAAGAATGAACCAGAGAAGAGTGTTCTGCTTCAGTCTTTATGATATCCATTTTAAGCTATTTAATTTAAAACTAATTTTGGGCATAAAAAACGGGGTGAATGTCCTTTAGGGTATTTTCTTTTTTTTTGTTTTTGTTTATTCATTGTCTGAGGCACAAGTAGAATCAGTAGTCTGGCAATGGTGGTGATTATTCTGATACAATCACTGAAGCCTTTGCAAAAATGAACTTAGCCACTTACATTCCAAAATGCTTGTTACCAACCACTGTGTTTAAATAGATAAAACAATATAAATACAATGCAAATGTCCTCTACGCTATTCCATTTCCTTTTTCCTCTCCTCTAGAGGTAACTACTGTCAAGAAGCCATATGTTTTGTTCTGTAAATATAGTAACAACCAGTGCATTTTATTGTTTTTCATGTTTATAATCTTTAAGTAAATTGTAATGTATGGAATATATCTTAGTAGGCTTCACTCAACTTTGTATTTTTGAGTTGATAACATAGTTCATATGGTATTTCTTTCTCTGATATTACCAAAATTTATCAATATATTAAGATAACAACTTACTTTTAAGTAGATTCCATATTTTTGCTGTTAGAAGCAATGCTTTAATGAATATTTTTGTTCAGGTATTCTTTTGCTTATGTACCAAGAGTTTCTGGGGTATGTACTTAAGAGTAAGTCTTAGGATGTAGTTATCCCCAACTTCCTCAGGTACTGTTAAAATTGCTCTCTAAAATAACTGTACCAACTTCCACTCCCATAAATGTTCATATTGCCCTCCACACTCGCTAATATTTGGCATTATCATATTTTGCCCATCCAGTCTGGTGCTATGAAATGGTATCTGACTTTACCTTGAACTAATTAGAATATTTTTTTTAATTTACAAATTTATGGTATTTTTTTAAAAGGCTATCATTTTGTCATTTGTTTTCATTTTATTGCAATATGGTCAGAGAACACAATCTGTATTATGACTGTTCTTTGGAATTTTTGAGACTTTTTTGTGGTGTATTAT
>JAQZBX010005396.1:0-39055 GCA_029593785.1 Cabassous unicinctus
TTTTTTTTTTTTTTCCTTTTGTTTCATTGCATTGACTAGAGTCTCCAATAGGAGTGGTGAGTGGACATTATTCCCTCATTATGGATGTTAGGGGGAAAGCAGTCTCTTACCATTGAGTATAATGTTAGCTATTGTAGCAGTTTGGTATTGTTTATGAATTCCAAAAATAGATATTGGATTGGGTTTGTAAACTGGTCTGTTCCTCTGGACATATTAGATTGTATTAATGTCAGAGGTTTCACTTTTACTTGATTAAATTATGATTAGGGCTTTGATTGGGCCATGTCAGTAGGATACCGAGTCCTTGCCCCCTTGGTGGGCGAGGACTCACGACATTGCAAAGGAGAGAGTTGGAGTTTTGATGCTGGAGCCCTGGGAAGTAAATACACAGGAGAAGAACGTAGAGGAATAGAGACAGCTCCATAGACATGGCAGAGGCTCCAAGAAGCGAGATAAGCCGTTCGCCTGATAGTTTACAGCTGGCCTTGTGGAGACAGCAGAGCAGCTGAGCCCAGAGAGAAATGAGCCCCAGGGAGAGAGATGAGCCCTCTAACCTACAGCTGAGAATGGAAGGAGCTGGGACCACGGAGCCGTAAGAGGAAGAGAAAGGCTGAACCCTCACAGAGACCGGCAGCCATCTTGCTCCAACACGTGGCAACAGACTTTGGTAAGGGAAGTAACTTACACCTTATGGCCTTGTAACTGTAACCTTCTACCCCAAATAAATACCCTTCATAAAAGGCAACAGATTTCTCGTACTTTACATCAGCACCCCTTTGGCTGACTAATACAACTATATACTAATGTTTTTAAAGTGTTCTTTATCAGGTTGAGTTCCCTTCTATTCCTAGTTTGCTGAGAGTTATTGTCATGAATTAATCTTGTATTGTGTCAAATCCTTTTTCTATATTTCTTCTTTAGTCTCTTAATACGATGAATTGCATTGATGGATTTTTGAGAAAAAAAAAGGCAATTTTGTATTCAATGTCTGTATATATCACATTTTGTTTATCCATTCATCTGTTGATGGACACTTGGGTTGCTTCCACCTTTTGGCTATTGTGAATAATGCTGCTATAAACATTGGTGTACAGATATCTGTTTGAGTTCCTCTTTCAATTTTTTGCATATGTACCAAGAAGTGGGATTTCAGGGTCATATGGCAATTCTATGTTTAATATTCTGGGGAACCACCAAACTGATTCCACAGTGGCTGCACCATTTACATTGCCACCAACAATGTAGGAGGGTTTCAATTTCTCTGCATCCTCACTAACACTTGTTTTTTTGTGTTGTTTTTTTTTTCTTCTCTCAATAGCCATCCTCGTGGATAATGTAAAATGGTATCTCACTGAGGTTTTAATTTGTTATTTCCCTGATGCCCAATAATTTTGAGCTTCTTTTTTATGCATTTACTGGCCATTTGTATATCTTCTTTGGAGAAATGTCTATTTAAGGCCTTTTCCCATTTTTTAAAAACTTAATTTTTAAAGAAGTTTTAGATTACAGAAAAGTTATATAAAATATGTAGGGGATTCACATATACTCCACCCCTCCACCTCTCACATTTTCCCCTATTAATAACATTTTACTTTAGTGTGGTACATTTATCACAATTGATGAAAAAATATTGAAGCATTGCTACTAACCATGGTCTATAGTTTACATTATGGTTTACAGTTTGCACCATACAATTTAATAGGTTTTGACAAAATGTATAATGCCCTGTATCTGTCATTGCAATATCATGCAGAACAATTCCAATGCCCTAAAAATGCCCTATGTTCCACCTATTCTTCCCTCCCCCTCCCCTCAGAACCTCTGGTAATCACTATCTTTATATCAGTTACAAGTTCTTCTGTTACTTCAATAATAGTAAGTCTACTTTGGTCCATGTTTGCATTCCTTCCCTTATGTTTGTTCATTCCTCAATCTTGAGGATTTTGGGATGGTGATGCTGCTCTGCTTCAGACTGAGTGGGGGGTTAAGTCTTATGGGGCAGATGGAAGGAACTGTTTTGCTTGCAGTTGTAGATGCTGTTTGCTTTTGGGGATAGGGGTTGTCCATCATTTTGTTAGTTGTCCTGGGCGAATCCAATGAACTGGAGAGGAGGTGTTGGCTGCAACTCTGCTGAGATTCAGGGCTCACGTGGCTATAAACAGACTAAAGATTTAAGTCTCTGGCATATATATTTAACAGGTATAGTGCTAATTATAGGCTCAAATAAAAGGGGTAGAAGAATCATGTGTAGGGAAATTATAAACAAGTCTAACTCTCTTACATTGGAGAAATAGGTAAGGCCCACTGATGGCGTGCTGATTTCATGGGGTTGTGTGCCTTGCCTATAGTGTCCAGATGTCTCTAGAGCTCTCAGGAGCACCCATTTTAATCTTTGTTTACTGTGACAGTTAGTGAGATCTGCCTGAAATGTGCATAAACGTAACCTCTGGAGTGATCTCCTAACACACTTTGAAATCTCTTAGCTGTTAAAACTCTTTTGTGGGAGGGGGAGGGAGGAATAGAATAGATAGAACAGGTGGCATTTTGATGGTGATGGAAATGTTCTACATGATCTTGCAATGATGGATACAAGCCATGTTAAGTTTCATAAAAATTTATAAAATTGAATGTAAACCATAATGTAAACCACTGACCATGGTTGGTAGATATGTTTCAATATTTGCACATCAGTTGTAAAAATGTACCATCCATATATAAAATGTTATTAACAGGGGAAGGGGGAAAGGGGGAGTGTGTTAGATATATGGGAGTCCCCTATATTCTATACGTGACTTTGCTGTGATCTAAAACTCTTTGAAGACAAAATGAAAAAAGTAAGACATTGGGGGAATAAGTGGAAGAAAATGTCACTGTATATACAGGACAACAGATCTCACAATGATGAAAGGCAAAATATAAAAAAAAAATTTTTAATATTTTTTCATTTTTTATTATCCCAAATTTATTCATTTATTTTAAATTTTTTTATATTTTATTTCCTATTTTTAAAACTATCATTATTTCATGTTCTTATTAATTGTATCTGGCTATTTTATTGGCTTCATTTTTGAAGAAGTTTTGGATCACACAAAGGTTACAGATGTGGCAGGGGAGGACCATTTTGTGGGGTGTCAGTGAAAGGGGATACATGGGAGGAGATTTACCTGGGCATACATATAAGGCTTATAAATGTGTTCAGATGTTCATGGGGCATTGTCATAGTGGTTGGAGATACACACAATAACCGAAAGAATATTGAATTCCCATCCTGGGGAGCTCTGCCACATTCTCTGATGGAACAGCAAGAATCCCCCAAGTACAGAGGCAATGGCTAGTGAAGGAGGATGGTCCATTGACAGGTCTTTGATATTGATGATTGTGCTTATGAACCTTTACTCTTGAAATTGAAACTTAGCCTAGTATTATAGGGTGCGTGTTATCTACTGGGAGCATCCTTGTTGTTCAAATGTGGCCTCTCCTCTAAGCTGAACTCAGCATATAAATGCAATAACTTCCCCCTAGTGTGGGACATGACTCCCAGGGATGAGCCTCCCTGGTACTGAGGGATTACTACCAAGCACCAACTAGCAATGTCACTGGAAAAAGACCTTGACCAAAAGGGGGAAAAGGTAAAGACAAATGAGTTTATATGGCTATATAAACTTCAAAGTGAGTTGGGAGGTCATTCCAGAGGTTACACTTATGCGCTTCTCAGCAGGATCTCATTGACTGCCAAATTAGACACTACCCCAAATAGTGGGGCTCTTGAGGGCTCTGGAGACACCCAGGCCCTATGGTCAGGGCAGATAGCTCATGAATTTGGTGCCTTGCCAGTGGGCCCTACTTTGAGGTTTGTGCTCCCCAATGTGACAGAATTGGACTCAGTTGTGCTTTCCCTACACATGGCTCTTCAGTCCCTTCTATTTGAATCTATAGTTGGTGCTGGAGTTGGTAGGTGAACATCCAAGAGACTTGAATGTTTGGACTGTCCATGTGCCATCTGGGCCCTGAGCCTGAACCGAGTTGCAACATCTGCTCTCCAGTTCATTGGACTCACCCAGGAGAGCCTACAACTGCAAGCATCCATTGGCCGTATGGGACTGAAGCTCCCTCTCAATGAGAGGTGGAGTTGGTGTATTAGTCAGCCAATGGGGTGCTGGTGCAAAACACCAGAAATCGGTTGGTTTTTATAAAGGGTATTTATTTGGGGGTAGAAGCTTACAGTTACCAGGCCATAAAGCATAAGTTACTTCCCTCACCAAAGTCTATTGCCATGTGTTGGAGCAAGAGGGCTGCTGACATCTGCCAGGGCTCAGGCTTCCTGGGTTCCTCTCTTCCCAGGGCTTGTTGTTTCTCTCTGGGTTCAGCTGCTCTGCTTTCTCCACAAGGCCAGCTGTAGACTGTCAGTTGAATGGCTCATCTCTCTTCCTGGGGCCTCTGCCATGTCTAACTGAGCCTTCTCTCTGCTCCTCTGTGTCCTTACTTCCTGGGCTCCAGCATCCAAAACTCTCACATCAAATTCCAACTAACTCCTCTGCTCTGCTGTGTAGTTTATCTGTGAGTCCTACTGACATGGCCCAATCAAAGCCCTAATCATAATTTAATCACACCCAGAGGAACAGACCAGTTTGCAAATATAATCCAATATCTATTTTTGGAATTCATAAATAACGCCAAACTGCTACAGTGGACACCAGAATCCTCAGGATTGGAGAATGAACTATGGACTAGAGTGGACTTACTGGTATTCTACTATAGACTTATTGTGATTCTAGCAATGGAAGAACTTATATCATTGATGTGGAGGCAGTGGCCACTGGAGGTTCTCAGGTCAGGGAGAGGGAAAACAGGGGTAACATGGGGGCATTTTCGGGACTTGGGAATGGTCCTGAACAACTGCAACGACAGATACAGGCCATTATATATCTTGCCATAACCTACAGAATTGTGTGGGAGAGAGTGTAAACTACAGTGTAAACTTTAATCCTTGCTTAGTGGCAATGCTCCAAAATGTGTTCATCAATTGCAATGAATGTACAACACTAATGAAGGATGTTGTTAATGGGGTTAAATGTGGGCAGTATGGGGAGCAGGGCATATGGGAATCCCCTATATTTTTTATGTAACATTTATGTAATCTAAATTTTTTTAATTAAAAATTAAAAAAAAGAAAATCGTTAAAATGGAAAAAAAAAACACATAAAGCCTCTTTTGTATTTAATTTTCTCCACTTTTGGTGAAGGTCTTTTTCCAAATGCATCACCGGTTGGCGCTTGGTAATAATCCCTCAGTGCCAGGGAGGCTTATCCCCGGGAGTCATGGTCCATGCTGGGGGTCGGGGAGGGGGGAATGTAATGAGTTTATTTGCCAAGATTGGCTTAGAGGGACCTTTGCTCATTTTTAAATTGGGTTATTTGTCTTTTTGTTGTTGAGTTGTATTAGCTCCTTCTTATATTTTGGATATTAAACCCTTATCAGATATATGATTTCCCCGTTTTCAGAGGATAATATTGACCTTCCTGTAGTTTCCTCTAACAGAGAGCTTTATTTTTTCATAAAAGCTCCAAGCTATTGCCTAGTGTCCTTTCCTTTCAACCTTAAGAACTCATTTAGCATTTCTTGTGGGGCAGGCCAAGTGATGAAAAACTTTCTCAGCTTTTGTTTATCTGGGAATATCTTAAACTCTCCCTCATTTTTAAAGGACAATTCTGCTAGATATGGTATTCTTGACTTGCAATATTTCTCTTTCAGTACTTTAAATATGTTGTCCCACTGCTTTCTTGCCTCCATGGCTTCTGATGAGAAATTGGCACTTAATCTTATTGAGGATTCCTTATATGTGATGAATTGCTTCTTTCTTGCTGCTTTTGGGATCCTCTCCTTGTATTTGATCTTTGACAGTTTAATTTGCACTGTGTCTTAGTGTAGGTCTCTTTGAGTTTATCATATTTGGAGTTCATTGGGCTTCTCAGGTGTTTATATTCATGCCTTTCGTAAAACTGGGGAAGCTTTCAGCCATTATTTTTCAAATATTCTTTCTGCCACTTTCTCTTCTCTTTCTGGGATTCCCATAATGTGTATGTTGATTTGCTTCATGATTTCCCACAGGCCCCTTTAGGCTCTGCTCACTTTTTTCCCCATTCTTTTTCTTTCTGCTCTTTGGACTGAATAATTTCAATTATCCTGTCTTTGAGTTCACTGATTATTTCCCTGCCTGTTCAAACCTGTTTAACCCCTCTAGTGTATTTTTCTTTCTGTTGTGTTTTTCCTCCCCCAAATCCATCCCTATTTGGTTCCTTTAAATTTTTTAAAAATTTAAAATTAATAAATTTTGGACCTTGGTGCGCATATTGGCTCCCTCAGCTATGGGCTGGCTTGGCAATGTGCTCTCCTCAGAGCCACTCACTGCATTGTAAAGCCTGGTGCCACTGCTGCCGTCCCACAATGACCACTGCTGCCCTGTGCCCTGCAGCTGCTGCTACCGCCTGTTTTGCCACTGCCTCAGGACCAGCTGTATAGATTAGGCCACAATCTTCATGAGTAAAAATACTCCTCAGTTCTGTGGTGTTCTTAGTCATACATTGATAAGAGTTTCTGAAGGGTAGTGGAGATTACTGCCAACCATGGCACAACCTCTCTGCAGACAAGTGAACTGTAGAAACTCACTATTACACCACCAAAAAAACTCCCATAAGTGTGGTTAACCTGGACACAGAAGTTTGATTTGAAATCTGCAAAGTATTTTACAAGAGTTCCCACTTGAATGGGGTAAACCTCAGTGCAATTCTTTATATTGCTTCAGTATTACTGGATTGAAGAATTGCTGCTTCTTGTTAGGAGGTTAATTTCATTTCCCATTACTCCCAACTTCATATGCAAAGCACTGAGAATTTCAATTAGAGTATATTGAAGTAGACTTTAGTTACTTTACATCATTTCTGTATTCAATTTTTAAAAATTCTTTCATAACCATACTGAGTGATTTTTAACTAAATTAACATGGCTTGAATGAACTGCCCAGCTCCTGTGGAAGTCACCCACAAGAACATGAGATTTCTTACCACACACAAACCAACCAATGCAACCTTAAGCAAATTTATAGAGAAACTTAAGAAGTATGGAGGTACCACAATTGTAAGAGTATGTGAGACAACTTATGACATAGCTCTTGTGGAGAAAGAAGGCATCTGTGTTCTTGATTGGCCTTTTGATGATGATGCACCACCATCCTACCAGGTTGTTGATGATTGGTTAAGTCTTGTAAAAATTAAGTTTTGTGAAGAACATGGTTGCTGCATTGCTGTTCGTTGTATTGCAGATCTTGGGAGAGCTCCACTGCTTGTTGCTCCAGCATTGATTGAAGGTGGAATGAATTATGAAGATGCAGTACAGTTCACAAGACAAAAGCAGTGTGGAGCTTTTTTTAACAGCAAGCAACTTTTATATTTGGAGAAGTATCATCCTAAAATGCAGCTGTACTTCAAAGACTCCAATGGTCACAGAAACAACTGTTGAATTCAATAAACTTGAGGTACCTAATGCTATTGCCTTGGAAGTGAACTTGACAGAGAACCTAATTTGTCATACATATTAGCCAACATGTTGGTAATAAGTCTAATGAAGCTTCCATAGGAGTATTGAAAAGCAGTTTTACCATGTTACAAGTTTAACAGAATTGCAATCTCTATAGGTTACAATCAGCCTATCTGGACATTTAGCAAAAGATTCTTGCTGGTCAGTATTTAAAATGGGCTTATCATTTGTAACAATTGATCTTTCCTGAAATCATGCAGTATTGAGTTATAAGTCGTCTTTAAACTGATTTAAGTTTAAACCTATGCCAGAATCTTATCAATATATAAGAAATTTTGAGAGATTACATACTAAAATATCCAGCACAATACCTGTATATTTTTAGTATCCTATAGGATTTATAATCCCTGGAAATATGAACACTCTAGACCTTATGTGGTTTATTCCTTCAGTCATTTCAAACATTGAAAGTAGGGCTTATATGGTTATTTGTCTGTTCACTTTATGTTTACATCTCCCACATCCGTACCAGTATACATCAGGTTTATGCAACCATTGAATTTTGTTGGGATTTTTACCAAGTCTTACAATGATTATTTAATATCTATCTTTAAATCTCATTTTTTGACTTTAGAGAAAACCTCCATTTTGAAAATTTGCATTGTACAGAAGCACGTCTTTAATGTCTCCAGAAAAAAACGTCTTACAGTTAATTTAATGTTTGCACTTTGGGGTGCAATTTAACCAGGAGGGACTGACAAATGAATGGGTGGGGGTATTAAATATTTTTAGAAATATGTTGCTTTTGTCTTGTGCAGAACATGTAGAATATGCTCTTTAATTTAGTAAATATTTTTTAAAAGGTAGAGATGCTTTGTTATGGTAGCTACAATAATTCTTAATCATATAATTTCTGAAATAATTATAATTTTTTCCATATCTATTGGAAGTGTTTACCAGCTATTTTTTGTTTGAAGTATGATTTTTTTCCCCTTCTCTTCTCAACCTCTTGTGAAAAAAGTAGTAGGTTTCTGCTAATGAATTCAGCAGACATCTAATATTTTATATGCCTTTTGATCTGTGTAACTTAATATTTGGATATTTGATAATTTGTTTTATTACGTAATTGATAAGATGGTGATGTGTATTAATGTTAGTTCAACCATATATTTATACTACCTGAGAATGTGTGCTTATAGTTCTGTGGGAGAAATACTTTGTCAGTGTTCACCAGCTTGTAAAAACCTAGTGTGAGAGCTTAAACCTCTAAATAATGAAATGTGAAAAAAAAAATTGAAATTCCTAATTCCTCCTTTTGTTCATGCATTATCTTCCAATGTCTTTAGTTCTATGTCTATGTTGAAGTCTGGACATTTGAATATTTTAATGTGCTAATTTTGAAAGTCAGATTCTCTCTCTTACCCGGGTTTTAATGTAGATTGGATCTGTGTTGAGGCTCTTCTTCAATGAATAGCTCTGTTTATACGAAACCTGTAGTATACACAAGCACAGTTCTTGTTTTTCTCAGGTCTCTCTAAGACTGTCTTGCCCTGGGCATCCACAGTAGCTTTCTAGAATTCCTCAGTATGTGCAACTGTTTCCCCTTCATAAAAGGAGTTTCTCTCCCCAACTTCTCCCAGGGCCCTGTGCTATGCTCTTTGTCTCACAGTCTTTCATCCCAGGAAGCTATTGTCAGCTCAGCTCTGCTCCAGCTCTCTGGTATAGCTTTCAGCACTGGCTCCACTCCACTTTCCATGCCACTTTTCTGCCCTGGGAAAATTCTGGGTCTAGGGGACCCAGACACATGCTGATGATTCATGGTTTTCATGGAGCTGGTTGGGGCTGGTAAACAAAGACACCCAATATTTTTATTTAGGTACCCCAGTGATCAGGGCCCAAGGACCCACACTTGAATGTACCTGAGCTGCCAAGCCACCACCATAGGTCATACAACTGCCATGCAGAACTGAGACAGAGGGAAGGACCTGGACAAGTCGAGGTGGCTCTCCCATCATTTTTAGCTTGTGGCTTTTTGTTGTTGTTTTTTTTTCCCAATTCAGTGTTAATTGAGTTGTCCAGCCTCAATCATCTTCCAGAGTTTGGAGAAAGGTAATTTTGGCAACCTGATATTCACTGTTTCTAAGGGGAGACATTCACCAGGGGTGACTTACGCCATCATCTTGTTAATGTCATCTCCTCTCCTCTCTTTCTGATACTTCCATTAAATGTATGTTGATGCACTTAATAGTGTACCAAAATTCTCTGAGGCGCTGTTCATTTTTCTTTATTCTATTTTCTATTCTTTATATTGCACAATCTCTCTTCACATTCTCTGACTTTTCCATCTGTCATCTCAAACCTACTTTTGAACCCTTTTAGAGAATTTTTTATTTCAGTTATTGTACTTTTCAACTCCAGGATATGAATTTGGTTCTTTATAAATAATTATATCTATTTCTATTCTCTGCTTGATAAGACATAATGATCAGACCTTCATTTACTTCTTTAAGCATGGTTTCCTTTAGTTCTTTTAACACATTTATAATAGTTGAAATTCATGTCTACTCAGTCCAACATCTGGGCCTCTCAAACATAGTTTCTATTGCCTGCTTTATTTCCAGTGTATAGGTTGCACTTATCCCCCCCCCTTTTTTTTTGTTGAAAATAGAGCAAAGTATTAAATATTTTCAAGGAGATAGAAAGCATATAAACACTAGGAGAAAAAAATATGTATGTCTTAGTGTTATCTAATAACCTTGACTGAAACTTTTACTCCCTCCTGCAAATGTGTTTGTAATATATAGGAAATCATCTTAACCACTCATAAAATCAGCTGCTCATAAAATTATTAAGCCAGTCCTGCACCCATTTCTTAGATTTTTTTCCTGAGAAGTTAATATAGGATATTCATATCCCCAGAGTAGTCTTTACTTTTTAAAAAGTTTCAGGGTGCTTGATTGAACCTGGGAAAACAGGAATCCTGAGTAGGGAGAATGAGGTAACATTCGAAGGGCTCATTCTTCCACCTCTGCAACATAGTAGGAAACAATCTCCTCAGTGTTAAAGCACGAAGGCTTGGAAAGGCTATTTAAGTCATCTTCAGTTTCTATTGTATACCTCCCAGAGGGCAAGACCTACCAATACTAATGACCTTGGCACAGTTGTAGAAGTCTCGCCACTACCATGCATAAATCTATGCCTTTCCTTCTTTATTGCTTTCCCTTGTGAATATGAAGGATTGTGGTGGTCATTAATTATGTTTTCCAATTATTTCTGATTCTCCATCTTCTAGGACATGGCAGGATTGCATTTTCTAGACCCCTTTGGTTTGGGTGAGGCCATGTGAGTAGTTCTGGCCAATGATTAGTTAGTGAAAGAGACCAAGAGCCACTTCTGAGCTACAGCTTCCCATTGCTGGTGTGAAACCTTCCAGAATCCTCTTTCCATATGTCACAGTGCCTGACAAGTTTCAAAATGGTAGCTGCTTTATCACCCTGGGTCCTAAAATTAGGAGATAGATAAGAAGCTGAGCCCTAAGATTCTCCATGATGGGCATATAGTGTAAGCGAGAAATAAAGTTTTGTTTAGAAAGCATTAAAAGTTCCTTTGATCATCTAGCTCAGATGACTCTTTAGAGAGGCAGTCTTTGACTGCTCAGTCTATAAAAGTTCCCCACAAAGATCATTTACTTTCTAATTCAGTCCCTGGTTTAATTATCTTCATGGTAATTAGTACTCTCTAAAATTGTTTTAACTTTTAGCTTGTTTATTGTGTCTTTCCCTAAAACAGAGAACTCCATGAGAACAGAAAAACTTGCTTATTTCTTTCACTGCAGTCTCCCCAGAATTTTGAGAGTAAAGAGACAGGCAGGAATCAGATCAGACTGACTATTATAGGTCATGGTAAGAAGTTTGAATTTTATTCTAAGTGCAATCTAAAGCTAATGAATGGTAAGTAGACTTTAACTACTTTTGGAGAATGGCCCAGAAGGAGGCAACAGGGGAAGTAAAAGAAAAGAGATCGGTCAGTGGACTTTTGGAATAGTCTAGGCAATATGAGTTGAACTAGCGTGATGTTTGTGAATCAAAGAGATAGGTCTTGTTGATGTGGAAGATAAAGTTGAGGAATCCAGAATGACTCTCAGGTTTCTGGGTTTAATTACTAGGTAAATGGAGGTGCCAAATATTGAGATGGGGGAATATAAGGGTAGAGCAGTTTG
Source organism: Cabassous unicinctus (assembly GCA_029593785.1). Classification (NCBI taxonomy): domain Eukaryota; kingdom Metazoa; phylum Chordata; class Mammalia; order Cingulata; family Chlamyphoridae; genus Cabassous; species Cabassous unicinctus. The sequence goes on from JAQZBX010005396.1 coordinate 11,753, forward strand.
GGGAAATTAATTGTGGGTCACAGGGAAAGAAGGCAGGCTACCATTCCCTACCACAATTTTCAGTGGTGAAGAGGCACTGACAGTCCATCCCATGATATGGCAATGGAGATACACAAAATATTACCATTGGTAATGCCTAATCATATACTTATAAAAGGCAAGGGGAGCCGATGTAGCTCAGTGGTTAAGCACCGGCTTCCCACATCCCTGGTACCTTAAAAAAAAAAAAACAAAAAAACACGCAAGATTCTCGGTGACCATGTATTCGATACATTTAATCAAACATTTTAGTCAATCTAATGAGCATAATGAAATTGGCTCTGCTGGAGAAAGTGGGGAAAGAAAAGTATGAGTTCAGGGCTTCAAACTCCCAGCTTAATCTCTGAATAAATGATTTAAAGCTTCTATGTCTGCCCTGAAAGAAACCCTTATCTCTTGAAGCTGCAAGGCTGAGATTTCTGAAATCCAAACCCAAACCTGAATTACAATGCAAATTGAATTCTCAACCTTTCAGGGTGTCTTCTGTGTTTTTTTTTTGTTTGTTTGTTTTTTGGCTTTTATAAAGTGTATTTATTTGTGACTTTACAGGTGTCTTCTGTTAAAGTGAGGACATTGATTGGGAAAGAAGGGGATCCTAAAAATTGCAATGGAGACATATGGGCAAATACTGATAAAACTGGGGATATTGAGCTCTGAAATTCTGCTAAGTCTTCTTTGCAGGTACAAGCAGCCCTTCCACTCTGTGTGTGGAGATTAGCCCTTCCTTACCAAAAGAACATATAATGGTCACCTTTGAGTAGTTACCTTGCAAGACACTGCTGAATCTCCTCAGGACCTATTCTTGCCACCTCTCTTTGCTTCTAGACCTGTAATTAGACTCAGTTCCAGCAGATCCCAAAAGCTGAGCTAGAGAGTGACCCATAAGGAGGTGTACTACACTCCGAAAGAACTGCATTATTTTTCCAATTTATACAGGCAGAAATCAGGGGAATATGTGTTGGAATGGATATTGAGGGTGCAGGATAATGGTGGAAGGAACATAAAGTTGCATCAGGCTGAATTTATTGATATAGGCCCACTTAGCAGAGATGCTAGATTCAATGATATAGTTCAAAGGGTTAGAAACGGTTCTAACAGTTTGGTTGGTTGGTTGAAACGTGGACCAAAAGGTGGCCCATGTTAAAGGAAGTCGAGATACCAGAACTGCCTTGGTGTAATGTAGAAGAAGGTATCAAAAGGCTTAGGGAGATCGTAATGTTAGAGTGGCACTGTCATGTAAGACAGGCTCACCTAGCCCAGGAATGTCCAAAGGACACACCTTTCACCTGGATTGCAAGGAATATATTTGTTAGAACAGCACCATCTACCCTAAAAAGCTCTGTGGTTGCTCTTCTCTATAGGTCATAAATTACTGTGGCAACTGCTGCCGCTGAACTGGGATTCCTAAATACAATGGGAATAAATGGATCATGGGAGAGCAGGGCCCAAGTAGGAGAACTTAATCACCAAAGACAAGGTGAGCATGGCTACTATAGTGAATAGCAGAGTCAAAGCAGTAGTCAGAATAGTGTGATTACAGAGACCTATGGCATTGGCTAATTGACCATGATATTCCTAGAAGACAAATAGGTGGGCAATCTAAAAAATTCTAACTTGACATGTATGAATGGAAGAGCTCAAGGCTGAATGAACAGAAATCTAATTTGAATCACCAAAACAGAAAGTCATGGCCCCTCAATCAATTCCCAGACTTGAGACGGTTTACAGACCCAGAATCCCCTGTATGAAGGGGGTCACAACATTTGAATGATGGTGTCACAACATTTTGAATGTAATTTTTGCCATCAAATTGTACTCTTGCAAGTGGTTTAAATGTGAACTTTTCTGTTGTATATATATTATCACAATTAAAAAAATTAAATACACAAATAGATTGAAAAAAAAGTTACTGTGGTCCATCAGTCAGAGTAGAGTCTTATGGAGGTTAGGTGATCAATGAGTTTTAGCTCAGGTCTCTCTTACAGTGGGTCCTCGAATCCATTTTGTGGTTATTTCCCCAGTTCTGGAATACACAATTGGAATAGACAACTAAGCAACTAGCAGAATCCCCATATTGACTCCCTGACTTGTAGAATGGGGGAAAATATGGTAGGAATGGCCAAGTGGAAGTCACTAGAACTGCCTCTACCTAGCAAAATAGCAAACCAAAAGCAATACCACATTCCTGGAGGGATTGCAGAGATTAGTGCCACCATCTGACTTGAAGAATGGAGGGTGGGTGGTTCCCTCCACACCCCCATTCAACTCTCCTATTTATTCTGTGCAAAAACAGGCAGGTCCCCGAAGGATGACAGTGGATTATTGTAAATTTAACCAGGTGGTGATTCCAATTACAACTTCTGTACCAGCTGTGGTTCCATTACTTGAACAAATTGACACCTCTCCTGGCACCTAGGATGCAGCTATTGATCTGGCAAATGCTTTAAAACAAAAACAATTCTATGGTTTTTAGTATATTCACAGATATACACAACCATCAACATAGTCAATTTTAGAACATTTTCATCATCCAAAGTAGAAACTCTATCCTTTAGCTATCACTACCCTCTTACCCTTGTCCCCCCACTCTAAGCAACCATTTATTTACTCCCTGTCTCTACCGATTTCCCTATTCTGGACTTTCATATAAGCAAAATCATAAGAGTATGTAGTCTTTTGTGACTGGCTTCTTTCACTTAGCATAACAATTTCAAGGTTCGTTCATGTTGTAACATGTATCAGTACTCCATACCTTTCTATGGCTGAATAATATTCCATTGTATTGATGAACAACTTCTGTTTATTCATTCATCTGTTGATGGACATTTGGGTTGTTTCCATGTTTTGACTATTATGAATAATCTGCTGTAAACATTTGTTCACAAGTTGCTGTGTGGGTACATGTTTTTATTTCTCTTGGATGCATACCTAGGAGTAGAATTAGTGGATCATAGAATTTAAACATTAAGCTTCATGTTTAATTGTTTGAGCAACTCCCAGACTGTTTTCATTCTCATCAGCAGTGTATGATGGTTCCTATTTCTCCACATGTTCACTAACACTTTCTATTCATCTTGGTGGGTATGAACTCTCATTGTGGTTTGGATTTGTATTTCCCTGATGACTACTGATATTGAGCACCCTTTCATATGCTTACTGGCCATTTGTATATTTTCTTTGTATATCTAGTTGGATCCTTTGCCCATTTAAAATTGTGTTGTCTTTTTATTATTGAGTTGTAATTCTTTACATATTCTAAATACAAGTCCTTTGTCAGATATATGACTTCCAAATATTGTCCCCCCTTTTTGTGGGTTGTCTTTTTACTTTCTTGATAATGTCCTTTGAAGCAAAAAAGCTTGAAATTTCGATGTAGTCCAATTTTATCTAGTTTTTCTTTGGTGGCTTATGTTTTGGGTATCACATCTAAGAATCCTTTCCCAAAACTTGGTCATGAAGAATTACCCCTATGATTTCTTCTAAGAGTTTTATAATTTTGCTCTTATGTTTAGGTCTTTAATCCATTTTGAGTTAATTTTCACCTATCGTGCGAGGTAAGGGTCCAAATTTATTCTTTTGCAAGTTTTCCCAGCACCATTTGTTGAAGACTTTTCTTTTCGCATTGAATGGTCTTTGCACTCTTGTTGAATTCAGAGGGCAATAGATGTATGAGTTTATTTCTAGACTCTCAATTCTATTCCATTGCTCTATATACCTATCCTATCCTTCTGCCAGTACCATATTGTTGATTACTGCTGTTTTACCGTAAGTTTGAAATTGAGGAAGTGTGAGTCTTCCTACTTTATTCTTTTTCAAGATTGTTTTGGCTACTCTGGATCCCTTCCAATTCTTTATATTATAGGGTCACCTTGTCAATTTTTACAAAGAAATCAGCTGAGATTTTCATTGGGATTGCAATGAATCTGTAAATCAACTTGAGGAGTATTGCTCTTTTTTTTTTTTTTTTAAGATTTATTTATTTCTGCCCCCCTGCCCCCATTGTTTTTGCACTCGCTGTTTTCTCTCTGTGTGATCTTCTGTGTCTGCTTGTCTTCTCTTTATGCAGCACTGAAAACCGATCCTGCGACCTTCCGGAGTGGATAGAGGCTGCTCAGTCTCTTGCGCCACCTCAGCTCCCTGGTCTGCTACATCTCTTTTTGTCTCTCTTCTGTGTCTTTTTTTGTTGCGTCATCTTGCTGTGCCAGCTCTCCACGCAGGCCAGCACTCCGCGCGGGTCGGCTTGCTTTTCACCAGGAGGTCCCGGGAATCGAACCCTGGACCTCCTATATGGTAGACGGGAGCCCAATTGCTTGAGCCACATCTGCTTCCTGAGTATTGCTATCTTAATATTTAGTTATCTGATCTGTGAACTTTAATTTGTTTCAGTAACAATATTTTTAGATTTCAGAGTATAAGTTTTGTATTTCTTTCCTTAAATTTATTCATACATACTTCATTCTTTATGATGCTAATTTGAATGCAATTGTTATCTTAATTTCTTATTTTAATCATTCATTACAAGTGTATAGGAATACAACTGACTTTTATATATTGATCTTGTATCCTGAACCTTGCTCATCTATTAGTTCTAAAAATTTTTTAGTGGATTCCTGAGGATTTTCTACATACAAGGTCATGTCATTTGTGAATAGAGATATTTTTACTACCTTCCTTCCAGTTTGCATACCTTTTATTTTTTTGTCTAATTTCCCTGGATAGAACCTCCAGAACATTGAAAAGAGCTGGTAAGAGGCGACATCCTTATCTGGTCTTAGAGGAAAGCATCCAGTTTTTCACCATCAAGTATGATGTTAGCTGAGGGTTTTCCATAGATGCTCTTTATCAGTGTGTTAGTTTTCTATGGCTGCCATAACAAAGTTCCACAAACTGGGTGGCTTAAAGCATCAGAAGTTAATTGTCTTGCAGCAACCCAAAATCAAGGTGTTAGGGCCATGCTTTCCATGAAGTCAATAGGGAAGAATTTGTTCATGCTTCTTGTGGTGGCTTGACAGCAATCCATGGCATTCTCTGACTCAGCTGTCACATATGTTCTCTTCTCTGATTGTGTTCAAACTTTTTTTTTAGGTTTGATAATGAATATGTCAAAGTTGTGGCTATTTCCCATGAGGAGCTGCCCTTCTGATCTCATGCTCTGCTGGGATCTTCTTTACTGACGTGATTCCATCATGATTTCTTTCAGCTCTTCAAATTTCCTTTTCTTATAAGGGCACAAATCTTACTGGATTAAGGGCCCATCCTAAAGTGAGTATGATCTCATTTTAACTTGCCTTATTTCCACATAAAGTAACATTTTGAGGTACTGGGAATTAGAACTTCAACATATCATTTGGGGGACACAATTCAAATCATAACAATCAGTCTGAGGAATTTCCCTTCTACTCCTACTTTGTTGAGTGTTTTTATCCCAAGATATTATTTAATGTGTAGAGGGATACTTGGGGTTTATTTTATGTGTGTTTTGTTGTTGTTTTTTACTCTCACACCATGAAGGTTAAGTTGACCAGATTCTTCATAGTGTATTATCATCATGGTTCATGCAAAGTACCTTTTGTGACTTATTTATACCCTTTTATTTTCATTCCACACTTCCATTCCCTGCTTGCCCTGAATTTTTTTTTTTATTTCTATTTTATAAAGGGTATTTATTTGGGGGTAGAAGCTTACCCTAAAGAGTACAACTCAAGGCATCAAAGAAGTACTTTCTCATCCAAAGTCATTTGCCACATGTTGAGCAAGATGGAGGGCGATGTCTGTGAGGGTACAGCCTTCCTCTTCCTCTTAAGGCTCTGTGGTCCCAGCTCTAAAGTTTTTTTTTTTTTTCAATTATCACCTCAAAGGAATTAGTCTTTATTAATAGACAGTAAGGCACTGGTATGGGAAGAAGGAAATTATTTGGGAGTATGAGAGAAAGAGACCTTTTGAAATCACCTCAAATTATACCATCTTTACAGGGTTCATTTAATTCTTTTTATGTAATGATTCAGTATTAACTACTAACTGGAACTGGAATCAGGATGGATCTTAAAAATTCTTTTAAATGAATGTTTTCTGTATTATATATAGGTCTCCTTAACTTGATTTAAATAGGGTTTTGCACAAACCCCCAAGTATGTGGGTGGTTTATAAATATTATTGTGTGATGATGATGATGATGTAAAACATTTATAGACTTAAGGTAAGGATTGCTCACTTGTTCACCACACACCCTTAATTTATATTCTTACAACACAGATGAAACTCATCAAACTAATTTGACAATTTTATATGCTTAATCAGAGTGTTGGGTATGGGATAAACAAACATGTAGCCTGTAATTAACTGTAAACAATTATTAATATGATTTCCACTATTATTAAATGATGACCAGTGATATTATATAACTTACACAAGTATGGTGTCTACTTCCAATAAGTGCAGCACATTATTTTATACTTCCTGTTTGTTTATGCAATAAAAATCTTTCCCATGATAAAAATTATTGTGATTAACACTCAACCAGTTCATTATTTAATGCAAAATTATTTTTTAAGTAGAGGAAAAAAAGTTGTGAATCTTTGTGTAGATTAGGGCAAATTTTTCAATTATTTTTTCAATTTCCTTTCCAAGGGTATGAAATTTCTTTCATAAACTATTATGAAAAAAGTAATGAAAACTATTGAAAATCCTTAAACCAGCTTCTATTTTTTCCCTTTCTATATTCCACTTCTTTTGTACTTCTAGAGCCTGGACCTTACCTCCATATCATTTTATAGAATTCACATATCTATACTTTTTTTTTGTATTTGTGTTTTTATGTCTAAAAGAGGCCTATGGTTTTTTTTTTAACTTTTAAAAAATATTCAATTTTGGAAACTCTCCACTACAAGATTTCAAAAAACTTGGAAGTAAGATTCTGTTTGATTCCTCTATGTGTATTTCTCAGTTCAGTATCTTGCTCATAAATATTGCTTAAAGAAATGAATTAATGCAACTTTCTTATTCTGTACCTACTTTACCCTGGATTTAAAATAACTCTGAAAGGTTTGATTAAAAACAGAAAGAGTTGTCCTCCAAAAAACCATTCTGATCACTAATTAGAACCAGCAGGAGCAACTCTTTAGCAAGACAGTGAAATACCAAAAGAGCAATAAAAGAAAAAAGGTAAAGGAAAAAAGAGGAACTAGTATTTTCTATACTAAATTCACTTAAAACAAAAATAGGGAAGCTAATATTTTTGGATGGAAAATAATACATGTTCTTAATTTTGTGATGCAGATAATCAATTCATATAATTACAATATCACCTTTATAATAGGAGACCATGCAAGTTTTTTAAATTAACAAGTTGTATGTTTACAGAAAAATCATGCAGAAAACAGAGTTCCCTTATATCATCCCTATTATTAACACCTTGAGTTAGTGTGACACATGTCACAATTGATGAAAGAATATTATTCATAATTGTACAATTAACAATAATCCATGGTTTACATCAGGGTTCCCTGTTTGTGTTGTACAATTATATGTGTTTTTAAAAACTTTTTATTCTAGTAACAAACATACAACCTAATTTTCCCTTTTAACCACATTCAAATATATGATCCAGAGGTATTAATTACATTTGCAATATTGTGCTACCATCACCACCATCCACTACCAAAACTTTTCCATCAGCCCAAATAGAAACTCTGTACAATTTAAGCATTAACTCCCCATTCCCTATCCCCATCCTGGCCTCTAGGAAACTATATTCTAGCTTCTGACTATGAATTTGCTTATTCTAATTATTTCTTATCAGTGATGCCACACAATATTTTTCCTTTTGTGTATGGCTAACTTCACTCATTATGATGTTTTCAAGGCTCATCCAAGTCGTTGCATATATCAGAACTTCATTCCTTTTCACAGTTAAATAATATTCTGTAGTATGTGTAGAGACAGAATGTTAATTCCAGGTTAACAGAGGCTGCAGGAAAAGGGAATGTGCAATATTGCTTAGTGGATACAAAGTTTCTATTTAGGGTGATGAAAGAGTCTTGGTAATAAATGGTGGTGATGGTAAGCACAACATTGTAAACGTAACACCAGTGAACTGTACACTCAAAATTGGTTAAAATCGTTAACATTTATGTTACCACAAAAAAGAAATTAAGAAATATTCAAGGCAAAATATTGACCTAAAAAAGATTCTGTCTTCTCTCTACGCGTACCTCCGTTGTGGAGGAAAAGAAAGAACTGAACTCAAACTTTCAAAACACTATCCAATCCCAGGTGAACTGAAAGTCACTTCCGGAGCCCAAGAGCAGGGTGCAGCACGCCGCAGTGCGACTGGGGCGGGGCGAGTGCCATAAAGCAGCGGGACGGAGACCACGTGGTTCCGGCAGGCTCGGGTCGCCCCTGGACTTTTTGGGTCCCGCGCGTCATGTCGGGTCTCTTGCGGGGCGGTGGGCCTGGGGCTCTGGACCTGCTCAGGGCCCTACCGCGGGTCAGCCTCGCCAACCTAAAACCGAACCCCGGCTCCAGGAAACCGGTAAAGGGCTGGTGGCGGCGCTGGGAGTGCCGGGGCGAGCGGAGCGGCCCCTCACTCCCATCTCGTCCTTGACGCCCCTCTCTGCAAGGGGTTGGGGATGAATTTAGGGCTACTGAGCCCCTTTACGGAGGGACATTTTTCTACGTGGTCCCAATTCTTACTAAGAGTTGTATTTTAAAGCGCAAACACATTAATTAGGGTCGAGGAGCAAACTACTTCAGAATGATTGTCACTTTCAAAACTGGATTTAAAGTGACCGCTTTTTCAGTATATCCTTTTCTTTGTTGGAAAGATCTGAATTGATTTATCACCTTAGATGTCTCTTCTGTGACTTACTGAACACGGCTAGAAAAGCTGAGTTGGCCTACTGTCATTTTAACAAGCATTTCGTTGCTTAACAGGAAGTAAATTAAGAAAAACGTTTTTTTAAAAATAGTACTTAAATAAAATAATATGTATGGATAACAGTTACATGTTTACAATTCCAAAATAAAAATATTCTTGAATATCTTGAAAACCTTGGTTGGATATTTAATTCCACTTTTCCAATTTCAGCCTACCTTAAAATCATTATCCCCAGGCCATACTTGGAACTTTGCTTTTAAAACACAGCTTGGACTTTGATTACAAGAATTAGCTACGTCTTCAGAGGGAAAGCTAATTTAGGTGTGGTGGTGTGAGCTTCTGGAACAGTGTTACCACAGAGGAAGCATCTTAATACTGGTTGGTTGGACAAATGAATGGCATCACAAAAATATATATATAGCAAGGAGGCAAAGTACAGTTTTAAAAAATGCATCTGTTGTTCATAAAATTCTTTTCTTCCCTTGTAGGAGAGAAGACCAAGGGGTAGGAGAAGAGGTAGGAAGTGTGGCAGAGGCCATAAAGGAGAAAGGCAGAGAGGCACCCGGCCCCGACTGGGCTTTGAGGGAGGTCAGACACCATTTTACATCCGAATACCAAAATACGGATTTAATGAAGGGCATAGGTAAGGTTGCTTTGCTTTTTAAGATTCCAAATTTTTCACAGGGAATTGCCTAAAAAATAGCTTGGTAGAAATTTTTAATTAACTTTGGAGCAAACTTGTTCCTGTTTCTCTGAATCACTTTTGGTAATTTAGCCTGAATGAGTAGGAAAAAAAATCCAGACTCTGCAGTAAGATTTGTGAAATGGAGATGAGATGAATACCTACTCTCATGGATGATTAGAGGATTAGTAATAATATATATAAAACATCTGGCCCATTGTAGTCACCCAGTAAATGGTAACTACCCTTATTACTCTGAACTTCATTAATGCATAATTCAGTTAGTAAGTGGGTTCAGTTTTCCACAAATTTGTTTTTTTATGTGAGTGAAGTAAATGCTTAAAGAGCCAAATTGTTTTTAATGAAATAAAGGAAATATTGGTTTCGATTCATTACCAAAAATTGTCAAGCAATATTACATGTTTGAGTTGTACTCAGAAGGATTTATTTTGTTTAACCATCTACATTGGTGGAGGAAAATGCAGGACAAAGTTTTGAGTTGATTTGGAGAAGTTACAGGAAGATGAGTGTGATTGAGTTTTCCAATTTCTATCTTGTTTCGTAGCTTCAGGCGCCAGTATCAGCCTCTGAGTCTCAGTAGACTGCAGTATCTTATTGATTTGGGTCGAGTTGATCCTACTCAACCTATTGACTTAACCCAGCTTGTTAATGGGAGAGGTGTGACCATCCAGCCGCTTAAAAGGGATTATGGTGTCCAGCTGGTAGAGGAGGTGAGTCTGAATTAGATCTTTTGAGGTGGCATTAAAGAATATATTTGGTTTCCATATAATCAACCCCCTATGCCCTTTATTTTCCTCCCTTTTGAGTTGTCGTAACCATTATACAGTGAAGATTACATTATGCTCAGTTATGATTTTGGAAAGCCAGGCTCTGCCATCCTCTCGGGGCCTCCGTCCTGGCTGTTCCGTATGCCTGGAACGTTCTCCTCTGTATTCATATTGCTTGCTTTCTCACTTTCTTTGATTTTCTGCTCAAGTATATCAAGAAGGTCTTTTTTAAAAAAGATTTATTTTATTTATTTATTGCCCCCTCTCGTTTGCACTCGCTCTCTGTTCTCTCTGTCCGTTGGCTTTGTGCTCTGTATCTGTTCATCTTCTCTTTAGGAGGCACGGGAAACTGAACCTGGGACCTCCCATGTGGGAGAGAGGCACTCAATCGCTTGAACCACCTCAACCCCCTGCTTTGTTGAGTCTCTCGTTGTCTTTCCTCTTTGTGTCTTCTTGTTGCGTCATCTTATTGCATTAGCTCACTGTGCCTGCCCATTGCGCCAGCTTGCTGTCTTGTTCGTCTTCTCCAGGAGGTACTGGAAATCAAACCCAGGACCTCCCATGTGGTAGGTGGGAGCTCAATCACTTGAGCCACATCCACTTCCCAAGAAGGTCTTTTCTGACATCCTTTTATAAAAGCACCCCCTGCCCACCACAGGCAAACTCGGCCTTATCCTACTCGAGGTATTTTTCTTTCAATATATATTAACACCTGATATATTAAGTAATAATATATATCTTACCAAGTTAACTTATTTTTCATTTTCTCCCTCTGTAGAATATAAGCTTCTTGAGGGTAGGTACTTTGATTTGTTGCTTTATTTTCAGTATTGGAAATATTGACACGATGGTCATGTGTAAGATGTTTGCAGAGAAAGGAATGAATCAAATCTGATTTTAATTGCAGTAAAAAAGGTTTATAGGAATTGCTATTTATAGGAATTGGCCAAGTGTTTCATTAGCAAAGAAACTTTTTTTGCATTATTAATCATCTATTCCTCTTTCTTAAATGTAAATAGCTATGTAGGTGACTTAGTTTCCACTAGAGGGAAGCATCTGTTTATAGAAAAACCTCTGAGATTCCTCTTAAAAAGTGAGCCTATGGATATAAAGCTGTCCACATAAGACAGTTTAGAAAGAGAATACCAAATTCATGAGTACAGCCAGTGTTTCATTCTGGGTGGCCAGAAGTAGTAGTTCATATAAGGAAATATACGAATAGATTAACACATGGAAAAATTCATGACTTCAGGTTAACTTCAGTTAAATTGCACATTCAAAAACCTTCTTAAGTGTATTTCTGTTATAATTCTTAAAACTCTAAACCAGGGCAGTGGTTGAATAAGTACAATTACATATCAGTAGTCCTAAAATTGTTATACTCTTTCTAGATGTCCAGTTTTAAGTAGTGAAAAATAAGCTATTTCGATCCTTCAGCACAAAATTACCAATTTGGGAATATATGTTCTCAAGGAAAAACAAACAAAAATTCTGGAAAAAAAAAATCCCATCAATTCTATTTTCTTGTATTTTTACATCTGTGATATTGATGTGCATTTTTATAATCAATGGCACCTTTGATTCATTATTTGTGATTTTTAATGACTATTCCATAGGCTGCTGAAACAATTGATGAGATTTTTTTTTTTTCCAGAATTTTTGTTTATTATTTTTATTCTCCCCCTCCACCCTGAGATGGCTCCCTCATCTGTCTGCTTGTTGTCTGCTCATCTTCTTTAGGAGGCAGGGAACTGAACCCGGGACCTCCCATGTGGGAGGTGAGTGCCCAACCGCTTGAGCCACTTCTGCTCCCGGGATATTTTTAAAATGCATGAAAGTTCATAATTAATAAAGAAAAGGAACTTCATTTGGAACCAGTTTGTTTCAACCACAGCAAAATTGTGAAGTTTCTCTTGCCATCTCTTTATCCTCTGCCTTTTTTCCCAGAGGGGGCTGACCCCTTCCAAGCTCAGATACTATTCTTCTGCCCATTCCAGCTTTACTTGTGCAGTTCTTTAACCTACTGGGTAAGCCGGTTGCTTAGGGAGAAGTAAGATTAGTTTTTATCTATGTTGTACAGCCTAGTGTTATGGTTAAGAACCCACAGACTTGCGAGTTTTTTTGATTCTGGCGAGAGTCACCGTCCTCTCCGTTTTCCCTTCCTCACCCACTTCAACTCCCTGGTCAGCTCTTGCACTGAGGAATCAGCCTTGAGATTGTCTGAAGCCACATGGAAAAGCGTGGAAAATTCACTGCCATTGCCAGAAAGAGTGATTTATGTCATTGTTCTTTTCTTAAGCTCTCTATTCAGCTTCATTATCTCTTGTGGCCTTTTTTTTTTTTCCCCAGACAACTGCATTTTCGTGTGGGCTTTTATTCTTGAATTTTGTCTAAACTTAAGCTTAACCTATTTGGCCTTAAAAAATATTGGGCAGGGGAAGTGGGTGTGGCTCAATGGATAGAGCTCCCGTTTACCATATGGGAGGCCCCAGGTTCGCTTCCCGGGGCCTCCTTGTGAGGGCAGGCCAGCCGGTCCACGCGGCGCGGTAGGCTGATGCAGCAAGACCTCACAGCAGGAAGCGGGTGTGGCTCAATCGATAGAGCCCCCGTTTACCATGCGGAGGTCCCCGGGTTCGCTTCCTGGGGCCTCCTTGTGAGAGCAGGCCGGCCCGCGCGGTGCGATGGGCTGATGCAGCGGGACCTCACAGCAAGGGGGAGATAAGCAGACACGGAGGAAACATGCGGCGAATGGACACAGTAAAACACAGGCAGCAAGGGGGGGGATAAATAAATAAATAAATAAATCTTTAAAAAAAAAAAAATATTGGGCAGTTGCATTACCTATTTACCTCCTTATTACTGTAGTAATCAGTTATGTATTCTTATTTAGAATTAACGTGCTGAATACCTCTCCACTCAGCTCTGTTCTTACAATCACCAATAACTATGCTAAAAATCAACAGCAGAAGAAATCCCAGGAAGAAGCCATCCCAGCACTAGAGATAGTCCTGTTAGTGAAGTTAAGCAAATGCTGTTTTTGCAGCTTAAGAACTTTACACCAAAAACTGAATTTATGTAGACACATATTAGCAGCAAGCATTTATTTCTAAGTTTTTGACATCATAATTGACCATAATTATTTTGATTGTTTCTCTTATTAGTAACTGGTATGTAGAGGTTAAAAAAACATAAGTTGAACTTCATTTAAATTAGATACCATTAATATTGTAAATGTCCGGTAATAGAACAAATAAAATACAGCATTACCATATACCAGATTTTTAAAAAAATATTAGTATAACAAGGGAAACAAAAGAACACAGACCTGTGACGGGGCTCCCTGAACTGGAATCTTAGCTTTGTGATCTTGGGCGAGTTACTCAGCCTCTCCGTGCTTCAGTGCCCCCATCTGTGAAGTTGGTACGACAGTAAAACCCATCACAGGATTGTTATGAGGATTAAACAGTTTGCTACTTATGAAGTGCTTATAGCATAGGTACTAATAGAAGTGTCCAATCAATAAACACAAAGAGAATACAGTCATCCCGACTTAACAGTGAAAGAAAATTGGGAAAATGGGATGGCTTAAATAAAATGTAAAAAATTTGATAGGGCCTTGAAACAGGTATTTAAAGTAGAAGAGACTGTTATATTATAGGCAGTTTGGAGGAGAAAACTGTTCCAAACAGGAAGCTTACTGTGATTAATTTACTTTGAGCCGTCGCCGTGTGCTAAAGACTTTGTTTTGACCTATTACAGGGGGTTGATACCTTCAAGGCTAAAGTAAATATTGAAGTCCAGTTGGCTTCAGAACTAGCCATTGCTGCAATTGAAAAAAATGGTGGCGTCGTTACAACAGCCTTCTATGATCCAAGAAGTCTGGGTAAGCTTGCTTCGTGGTCATTTGCTTCTCTCCTACTTTGTCTCATACTGGCTGCTGCTTTCTAATTAATTAGTGGCTAGCAAAAATTAGCAGTTATTGTTCAATTTGCATTTATCACATGGATTATTAAGATATAAAGAATAAAGCACGTGGCTGATAGATACAGCAAAGGGTTAAAAAGACTCGGTGTCTTCCTGAACTCCAGATACATGTCTGCCAGACTGCTTGACATCTCTTCTTGAGCCTCTGGTAGGTGTCTCAAAGTTACCATGTCAGAAACTTCTGTTTTTTTCTTTTTCACCTCAGCTCTTATAATCTTTCCCATCTAAGAAGATGGCACCCCGTCTCTCTGGTTTTTCAGTCCAAAATTTGGAGCCATCTTAACTCTTCTCTTTCTTTCATACCCTAATAAATTCTCTTGAGCTCTGCCTCCAAAATTTGTCCAGAATCCAGCTGATCACCGCCAAATGCTACCAGTCTGGTCCACGCCACCCTCCCCTCTCACTGGATTCCTGGGGGGGGCCTCCCAGCTGGCCTCTGGGCCTCTGCACTTGCCTCGCTGCAGTGCGGGGACACAGCAGTACTCCCTTTAAAGCATGTGCTATCACTCCTCCGCATAAAGCCTCCAATGGTGCTGGTCCTACTCTGGGAGGCCGTGTGTAATCTGTACCTCCTCTTACCTCTCCTCCTGCTGCTGCTTCTGCTTGCTCATTTCATTGCGGCCTACTGCCATGGTCTTGCCACCTCTCCCCTGATGCCGAGCCCCTTCCACCTTAGGCCCTTGCCCTGGGTGTTCCCCCTTCAGGGAGGAATCTTCCGCCTAGAATCTTCCTGGCTGTGGGCTTCACTCTTCCAGGTCTGGCTAAACATTCCCTGATTAGTGAGATCCTATCTGCCTGTCATCAGTGAACGATCATGCACGCATGCGGACACACACATGAACACCGCGCACACACACACTCTCAAACATTACATGGGTGCCATGACACACACCATACATACATATGCACACACATGAGCACACATGCACATCCATGAACACACAAACACCTTGTGTGCACTCATGAACCCACGTGTGCAGGCACACTCATGCAATAGCTTCCTGTCCCCGTGCCCTGCCTTAATGTCTGCCCTTGGCCACTATCACTAGTGGGCAAAGTACAATTTTATTTCTCTGTTTTTTTCTCCTGTCTCTGATGATGGAACTTTTTTGTTCTGTTCACTGCTTTATCTCCAGTACCTAGAGCAGGGCCTAATGTCTATTAGAGGCTCACTTAAAATTTGTTGAGTGAAAGAACTGGATTTTTTTTTTTTACGTAAATACATAAAAGGGAATATAAGAAGTATTTGTATCCTTGGTAAGGAACGAGTTTGAAACAAATAACTACTATTTCAATTTCCCCGTAATTGAAAGCTTTATAAAAAATAGTCACCAACCGAATTCTCATTTTCCTCTTGACGTGATAGGTGAGCTACTTTTCTCGTTTTGGTTCGTCACTTAGATGTTTTAGAGTGATCTTGCTCAAATGGGAGAACAAGTATTTTTCTTTAAAACAATCACAAACATTTTGGAAGGCCATTTGACATCAGTAGAATTATTTTTCTGTCATTGTTGCCACACAGTATGGCAGTAGTGGGTAGCAGCCAGGTGCCATCTGCCGTCACGAGCAGCAATCCTGGGAGCTATTATCAGTGCTGGTAGCTCTTGAGTAGTCCCACACTCCCCCTGGATGCCTTTGAATGACTCAGTAATCAAATAAGTCTAGCTATGGCTTTAGCATTCAGTAATCATTTTGTCTCTGAATAATTTACTTGGTGTTCTTTAGCTTCCCAAGTTATAACTTTAAAAAAGAATTTTTTTCTAAGGAGGTACCGGGGATTGAACCCCAGGGTTTGTATATGCGAAGCAGGTGCTAAACCGCTGAGCTACACCTGCTCTGCTAAAAAAAATTTTAATGCACATTTTTCTTACATCCCTACTAGTGCTATTGTAAGAGTAGGAAGAAAGTTACCTCTTTTTTTTGTAAGCCTTGTGGAAAGAAAGTCCCTCCAGTCAAATTGTTTAAAGCTTAAGATAAAGTGTATTTTCTTATGGAGAAGAGTTGCTACATATTCTTTTAATGATGAGACCCACATCATGGCAAGTAATACCTTATTTATTCTGCATTCTCGTATGATTAGGTGGCCAGAAGTACGTTTTCCCACTTTATTGGAACTTTGAATGTCTATAGCCAGTGTATTTTAGACCTTAGAAGAATTTGGTGGGGGACAGGGGGACATCTAGTTCATTTGGTGGCTCTGGACTAATACAAAGTCACGTAGCTCTTTGGAAGCAGACCCAGGAATCTCTTTATTTGAGGCTCTTCCACTCTCTGTACCTCCTTTGTACACTGCTTAAAATTTCCTTAAAAATTTTTTTGGAGAAGGGGAATCTCATCCAAAATGTTTTACAAACTTTTTTCTTAAACATAATATTTTGAAGGTAATTACTTCTTTTTTAAATTGCAAAACTATTTATTATGACAAAAATAAAACTATTGACCAAAAACAAATGAATGTTATATTGTGTTACACCATGATTGTAAACAAGTCAAAACCTGTCTACAAGATGAGCATTCCAGAGCAAACAGCATTCTTTTACTTGGGTGAATAGACATGCAGGCAAGCTGTCATAACTTAACTGCAGACATAAAAATCATGAGTCCCAACAATCTAAAAATATAAAATAGGCAATTTATGACAGCAATGAGCTATTAACATTTTAAAAACGTGTTTTAAACAACCCCACCATTAGAAAAACATGCTTTGAACCATTGTCAAGTAGTGATGATATTTATGCATTAAGTAATTTAGGTTTGCTCTTTTCATTTTCTTAATGCTTTTATATTTTTATTTATTTATTTTTAGGAGGTACCAGGGATCGAACCTGGGCCTCGTACGTGGGAAGCAGAATGCTCAACCACTTGAGCTACATCCACTTCCTTCCTAATGCTTTTTATATATGGGACGAATAGCACACATTTCAGTCAGTTGATTGGGGTTAGAAACACAGTTTATGGCATGAAAGTCCTTTTTTCCCTCTCTACAATACCAAGGCCCACACAGACAGGCAATCCATTAACTTAGGCCTTTTTAGCACCATCTTCTGTTCGACCAAGCTGATTAGCCAAGCTATTGCTGGGACTTCTGCAGAAAGGCTGAAGCTTGATGGATAATACCCATTTGCACTGAAATCTTAAGAACTGAACTTAAATAGGAATACACACTTTAAAGTAGTTTTGCATTCTGAGGCAAGAAGTATACAGAAGAGAGGGTCTCTTGTGTCCTCTTTACTGCTCTAAAGCACCAATGGATGTTCAGATGGCAAGGTGTGGCTGTAAGCCTGAATTATATCCTGATAAAGATGAATGCAAAAGCAAGGCTATAACTGCTTGTAGATTTTGTGATCTATTTTTGAAACAGATGAACAGGGAGTAAAAATTCTAGGTTTTACATAATTGGAAAACTCATAACCATCATTTTATCTCACACTTTTAATGAAATAGCAGCTAAACTTTTTTTTTTTTTAATCAAAATTAAATTTTTCCGTAACTACACTGAACAGTTTGCTCAAGAGTATAGGGACTGCAGAGTCCATGAAATTTCCTGAGGGAAAATGTAAGATTACATGATTATAGTCTTTATTTGTGATTAGGGGTAAAACACGCAAATAATTATATTTAATCAAGATCAACTGATTTGATCATTTGATATCTCACCAACACTAGTGGAAATATATTCACAATGTAATGTAATCGAAGTTTTGAAATTTCCCTTTCCTTAACACGGTTTAATAAAAATACTTAAATATATGGTACTCATGATTGTTTTTGCTAACTCACAACTTCTCAAATTAAAAAAAAAAAAATATTGTCTGAACACTTGCTATGTGCTTTAGTGAAGACCATAAGTGAATATCATATACCATGTTAGCTTTGCTGGTGGTAAACAACTAAATTTTTAAGGAGATTATCCCTTAGTTGTGAATTTTGCATATTTCAAATAGTGTGGGTGAAGAGGGCATTTATGGGACTGTTCAACATTCCACAAACTGACCAGAGCACCTTATGGACTGAAAAATGAGGTAAATTTTAGCCTAAAATCTTATAAGTTTGTGCATAAGAACATTGCCTTTCTTTTAGAATAGGGGTTCTTAACCTTTTTTGTTCCATAGACCCCTTTGCCAGTCAGGTGAAAATCACAGACCCCTTACTAAGTCCACACTACCCTGTGCATTATTTAATAAATATATCACACCTCCTCCAACAGGTCCCCACAAGAATGATGTTTTGGTTTTTTTTTTTTAAGGATCCCCACCCCCCTGCTGCCCTGAGATGGCTCCCTCATTTGTCTGCTTGTTGTCTTCTCACTGTGTCTGCTCGTTGTCTGCTTGTCTTTTTTAGGAGGGCCTGGGAACTGAACCCGGGATCTTTCATGTGGGAGGCGGGTGCCCAACCACGTGGGCCACATCTGCTCCCTGCTCGTGTGTCAGCTCATTGCGTCTGCTCATCGTCTTTAGGGGGCACTGGGAACCCAAACCTGGGACCTCCCGTGTGGGAGGCGGGTGCCCAACTGCCTGAGCTGCATCTGCTACCCCAGAGTAATGTTTTTCTTTTTAATTTAAATTCAAGCTCAAGGACTCCTTGAAAAGAACCCCTGTTTTAGAACTTTATTTTGTATTTCAAAAGATATGCAAAGAACATTTTATTATTTCCTCATTCCAGGAAAAATGTAGCTTTCTGGTTAAAAAAAAAAAAGAAAGGCAAAAGATGCATGAAGGTAATTTCTTGATGAGTCAAGAACATCAAATCACATCTACTCTAGGAGATCGTTTATCCAGAGCATTCCTTGGCTTTACGAGGCTCTGCTTTTGTAATTCCTGATCTTGACTCTCACTTAGTCTGCAGCTTCCAGTTCTCATTTTTATTAGTGGTCTGCCCGGAGCACTCTCCCCTTTCTAATTGCATTTCTCATTTGCCCTATGTTGGATGCTACTAGCTAACCAAATGATAACACCTGTCAGCTTCTTGCATTCAACAAATATCTATTCACTGGCTCGAGATTATTTGCCAACCTGTTCTAGATGATGGAGAGACAGTAGTAGAGAAAAATCAAAAACCCCTTCCATCTGCATTTTGGTGGGTGATAGTAACATGCATCGCCCTTGTCGTGTCCCGGTTTCTGTACATGTGGGAATGCACATGGATTACTTTAGGCGAACTCCCTAACCGCCCTATGAAGTAGGCACTATTTTTCAGGAAGTGCTTTAATCCTGTTTTGGTTTACGTGACCTCTTGTGCGTTTCCAGCTAGGTGAAGGCCACATTGCTAAAGTGTGAGAAGTAGGATGTCATTGTATTTGTACAATTATGTTGTGTATTTTGTGTAATCGTTTTCTGAAATATTGTGATCCTTTTTGGGTAGGCCTTTTCTCCCTACTTCCTGAACATCCCTGTACCTGTATTTCAGAACACGTTTCAGGTCCTTTTCAAGATACAACAAACAAAACAAAACTAGGATTACGAAGAGTTCCTTTCAGGACAGTGTGTGTTTAGTTGTCGTTTGGTTTCACTTAAGGTTTCTTTGCCCACTGTTAGGAGAATTCATTTCAGTAACATTGGTATTCTGGAAATCTTTTTTTTTTTTTTTAAATTTTAAGGAGATACAAGAACCTTATATATGTGAAGCAGGTACTCAACCACTGAGCTACACCCACTCCTTTTTTTAAAAGGCAGTTTTATTGAGATATAGTCACATACCATACAGTAATCTATCTAAAGTATATAATCAGTGGCTTTTAGTATAATCATAGTGTTGTGTATAATCATAGTGTTGTTTTATTACCCCAAAAAGAAAAACTCCACCCCCCTGAGCAGTCACCTCTTAATCCCTCTGTCCTTCCCACACCCTACATAACCACTAATCTAATTCCATCTTTATAAATTGATTTATATTTACATTTAATATAAATGGAATCATACAATATGTTGTACTTTGTGTCTGGTTTCTTTCACTTAACATAATGGTTTTGTTTTGTTTTGTTTTGTTTTTTGCCTATTAACATTTTGTAACATTAACATACATAACATTTGTTCAGTTTCAAAGAAAAACAGTCTTATAAATGCAGTATTACTCATATTCATATCTCACATGAGGTTTTTACTATGCTGTATGCTTCTTCCTGACTTCTTAAACAATTAAGACCCATACTAGGATTTTAAGTCTTCATGGCATTTTGGAGACCTCAGTTTTCTGTTTTCGGATTTCCTATTAGTGGATGATCAACGGAGCTCTATGGAGTCCCAACTTGTTCTAAATAAACCTCAGCCTGTATCCATAAAAATGCTTTGATTTTGTGAGTTTAACATGGAACTTAACTACAATGTTGCCTACTTTTAGAAATTCACCAACCCAGGAGTCACTAACTTTTAAGATGCAAACTTTTGAAAATAAAGCTTATTTAAGACAAGACTATTTAATAAGACAGTTTTTGGAACTAAGTTCTCATCCTGGTAATAATATGCAAACATTAATAATTAAAAGAAAACCTGTCACATAGTCATCATGTATGTAGCCAATTAGTGTGTTTCTTTTTTTAAATTAATTTTTTTTTTTTTTTTTTTTTAGATATTCTATGCAAGCCTGTTCTGTTCTTTTTGCGTGGACAACCCATTCCAAAACGTATGCTTCCACCTGAATGCTTGGTGCCCTATTATACCGATGCAAAGAACCGTGGTTACCTAGCAGATCCTAGCAAATTTCCTGAAGCAAGACTTGAGCTTGCCAAGAAATACGGTTATATCTTACCTGATATCACCAAAGATGAGCTCTTCAAAATGCTCAGCACCCGAAAAGACCCAAGGCAGATTTTCTTCGGTCTCGCTCCAGGGTGGGTGGTGAATATGGCTGATAAGAAAATCTTAAAGCCTACAGATGAGAATCTTCTCAAGTACTACAGCTCATGAACTCCCTTCTAAGAAAGCAGAGTTGTTAAAGAATGCTGGATGAGAGCCTGAGGTATAGGTATTCTCATTGTATCTCCCTAATGTGTAATTCTCCAGATGTTGATGTTACTTGGCAGTGTCATTGTATCTCTTTTTCATTTTTATCTGAAATCAAAATAAAAACGCTAAGTAAGCAAGGACTGTATAGAGAAACTGAATCTGTGTGGGTTCCATCTTAATTAATTGGCATACAAACTCCCTGGTGGTCTGCCAAAGGAAGATTATAACTATTTTGGAGTATTTCCAGTCAGGCCTTTTCATCCTGTCTTGTCTTGTTACTGTTACACATCAAAAGGAACATGCAGGTTCTGCTGGGATTGATTTGACTGGGATTGATGTGTTGGCCAGCCCAACCAAGACTAGGGCTGGGGACTCCTCTTGGTCAGGAGCCTCAGGGAAGCTCTGCCACCCAAAATCAGCTCTGGAGAATGAGATTGGGAATGTGAGTTTAAGGCTTTAGGGCTGATGAGTAGCTTCTAAGTAGTATGAAATTTGCCAGCAAAATCGAAGGTTGAAGAAACAAAAAACCCAAGTGTCATTTACTCAATTTTGAGACAACAATGGTTAAGCCATTAGCATTTTTTCATGAAGAAGGTAAGTGTTTTAACTCTATTTGATATAATTTCACTTTGATGGATTTTGGAGACCTTTGTGTCTTTCATTCATCCGAAATGATTTTGAAAAATTGTTCAATGATTATAGGAACCAATTGGTTACAAGAAAATTAAAATCATCTAATGTAAAAGAGTCAGCAGTAAGTAAGCTTATTTAGCTTTTCAAAGATATATTATAACCAAACCATATGAAAGCTTAACTTACCTTGATGGAATTTAGGTTTGATCTTGAATAATTCATGATAATTCTATAGTAGAAATAAAATATCTGGCTGTTTGTTTTCTTAAAATTTAAAGCCATTATGCCCTTTCTTTCCCTGCCCAGCATGCAAATAGACCTGGGGGCTTGTAATCTGTAATGGGGACTTGTAGTCTGTAAATCAGGCCTTTTAGCCCTTTTTAGCCCCTTTCCTCTCTCTGCCTGGACTAAACCGCAAGTATACTGGAGACCCATAATCAGTTATTTTTTCCCATTTGTCTTCTCTCAGTACCTTAATAAACTACTGGCCTAACTGAAAGAAAAAAAAAATTAAAAATGTAGTATTTTGTTAACACATCTACCTCATATTATTGACCTGAGATTCAACTTATAAAATGGTTTATGTACCAAGAGCATATTTTAATTTTTATCCAGGATGATATAGCTTGGCTTGTTATTAGACCACTCCCTAGGACCCAGAACTTACAAGAATCATGACTAGGACCATCTTCTATAATAACCACCTATGAATTTCAGAGTATAAGCAAAATTTTTAAAAATATGTTTATTTTTCAGAGGTCCCAAATGACAAGAATTAGTGTGTTAGGATTGGTTTTGGCTTCATTGATAGGCAACCCCAATCACAGTAGCTTAAATGAGGTAAACATTTATTGTTTTCTCACAGATGAAGTACAGAGCTCAGTTTAGGGTTGGTTGCTGGCTCTGCCCCACAATATCTCAGAGACAGGTTTCTTCCTGCTCAGCTCTGCCCATCTCTAGGGGAGAGGCTCATGGTCATGATAAAATAGGGAGGGGCAAAGAGCTAGCCGGCTGCTTTTAAGGAAGAATCTTGGAAACCACCACATAAAACTTAGGCCAAAATTTGGACACTCCTACTTTTCTGCCAGAGAGCCTGAAAAATGTCTACCTCGGCAGCTCATGATGTTCTCAGCTAAAAAGTTTATTATAATGGATGACAAGAGGCGGGGTATAAACTTATTTATACCTATTTTGGTCTTCCCTGCAGCTCATTGACTTATATTGGACAAATCATAGAAAAACGACAATTCCTTAACTCTATGTTTAATATAGCAAAACCCACCATTTGGAGTGCTGGATTCATTAAATTATTAACAGCCAATAAGTTGGTTAATCTTAGTAAGCCAAATATTTTTGAAGGAAAATGATACCAAAGCACTGGAAACCACCCGAAAAGAGTCTTACATTTTTTGGTTTTGTTTTTCCTAAACATTTTGACAATAAAGCCAGTTTACACTTACCATGTTAGAAATCGAAAACGTTATACTGCAATATAAGTAGGGAGGAAGAAAAATGATAGGTCACAAAGAAAAAAGCTAGAGTACAAAGGAAATGTGTTTTGATTGATGTGAGTCCCTGAGTGAGTTGGGAGTAGAATCCATTTCCTTTTTTTTTTATTTTTTTAAGTCATGCTGGGAAAAAAGAAACTCCAAAAAACTTTCTATCATTGTGAAAGTTGTTCATGCTTGCTTTGAAAATTATGTACTAATACAGTGTAAAAAGTAAAAGTCCAAGTCCATATTCTCTTACTGTTGCCTGTCCCAGGTTGCGTTCCCAAAGGTAACCACAGCACTGTTAGTTTGGAATATACTGTGTGCTCTGTTCTGAACTTGCTTTTTAAATCTAATGTATTTCAAAAACACTGTCTCTGTGTACTTTCTACTACATTATTTAGACCCTGTTCTCTCCTTCTAAAGCCATTTGAAATGATATTCATTGGACAATTCACTTCACCTTTCTTACCCCTTATAAAATGTGGAAATACTTAATCTTTATAAAGCAGAAGGGTTGGGTAAGATGACCTTTAAATTCTCTCTTAGCTTTAATACCCGATGTATTGACACTGTAAAGACACTGCCTTGGGCAATAGAAATGAACTTCCCTGAAGGCAGGCACAAGCTCTGCTCTATCCTGGTATGGGGTGTAGAAGCAAACCTAAGAGATCCCACTTCTTGCTTAACAGAGAACGCGGGCCTCGCTCTAGGTAGAGTATCGCCTTATTTGTGCAGCAGAAGGTCTTTCTTTTGTGATTCAGTTCACACTTGTACTTCTGGAAGAGCTGGGATGGCTTCAACAGGAAAAGTTCTTAATTGGGAAGGAGGGCGGAAGTTAGGCAAAGGGAGGCTGCAGGGCCAGCCAGTGTGTGTCCCTTCCCGGCTCAGGATGTACTTTTGAGGCTCCCAGGTTCCCCCTCCCCCTCTACGCAGAATGACTAAACTACCCTGAGCAACAGCAAGAGAGGAAAAATAAAAGGACACGCCAACACAAGGCTGATAGATGGACTTGCTTGTCTGAGGAGGCCTACAGGTGAAAGGAAGTCGGGATAGAATGACAAAGGGAAGGATGGAAACAGGAAGCAGATGTTGGGTGACGTATGCTCAGATAGGGCTTAATTCAGTGAGTCATAAACAGCTGTATCCTGGTCTTAATATTATAACCGTGCGGATAAGTCCCAGCCCAAACAGGCACGCTCCACAAAATCCGGCCATTCTGTCGCACAAAGGTAATCCTTAAATCTCTGTATAACAGGGAGACCCAAGTTTATTTTCATTATCCAATGCTGGACTCTTAAGGTGCTGTTTTATAGTCTCACTGACCTTATGGCATTTAGATGATGGGAGAAAGTGCATTTTTGGATGGTGGCTTTGTCTTATTAAGAATTAACATGGACAGTTGAGTGAAAAAGGCAAAAGGGGTTAAATTGGGTCTTAGTCCTTTCCTGGTGTGCCTTGGTCTGTTTATGTCTAAGACCAGAAAAAATTTGAGTTAATGTTCATGAAAAAAGATTTTTGAACTCCTTAGAGAAATGATTAATGTGGATTTCCTGTTTACTGAGTTTTGGGATTTGTTTCCTTTTTTAAAAATGCTACTCTCCTTTCCATGAAAGTGGAGTAACTGCAGAAATAGGAAAAATGTCAAATAACAGCAGTATAATCCAATTTAATTTGCATCAGAAAATAAAGTATAGTTTCTAATGTTAGTCATTAAAAAGCCCTGACAAGCTGTGTTTCTAGAACGTTTGCTGGGACAGTATAATGGAAATAGCTCTGCCCTCAGTATCATCAGATTTGGATTTGAATCCAGGTTCAGAGAATACCTGTATGACTCGAGCAATCATTTAACCACTGTGCCCTCAGTTGTCTCATGTGAAATGGGGATAATACTGCCTTCCTTATTCACCTGTGGGGAGGCCCCAAGCCTGGAGAGCCAGGGTGGAGCAATGTACTGGGGTTGGAGCCTTGGCAATTCTTCAATCTCTCTATGCCTCAGTTGTTTTTTTTTTTTAAAGATTTATTTTAATTATTTATTTATCCCCACCTCCTCGTTGTTTGCATTTACTGTGTCTGTTCATCTTCCTTGTTTTTTTAGGAGGCACCGGGAACCAAACCCGGGACCTCCAATATAGGAGGTGCCTAATTGCTTGAGCCACCTCTGTTCCCTGCTTTGTTTTGTCTCTCATTATGTTTTTCCCCTTGTGTCTCTTGTTGTGTCCTTGCCATGTCTGCCATCGCGCCAGTTCACTGTCTTCTTTAGGAGACAACAGGAACCGAACCAGGGACTCCCATGTGGTAGGCAGGAGCTCAATCGCTTGAGCCACATCTGCTTCCCTATACCTCAGTTTCTTTACCTGGAAAATGGGCAACAATAATAGATCCTGAAGCATAGGATTATGAGGCTCAAAAGAAGTCAGCGTTGGTAAAGCACTTAACTACAACGCCTGGTACATAACCCAGCACTTCTATAAGAGTTCGTGAATTAAACATCGTTTATAGTCTCTTTTGTGTGGTAGTAGTTCTGGAAATGTTATTTCCTTTTCTCCTTAAGATGTTCGTATAGCCTATGGCCAGCCTTTTTCAGATTGCACTAGGATCTCATTAATGAAATGTATGCTAAACTTTATTATTTTTACCAGCAACTGTGGGGTAGGTATGCCTGGCAGAGACAGCATGGAAGACGTTAAGAGTTTGGACCAAGAACCAGGGAGGATTAAGTTAAATTTCTTTTTTTTCAAAAATCAATTTTATTGAGACATTCTTTTAACGAATCAGTTTTATTGATACATATTAATAAAGCATAAAATTTATCCAAAGTATGCAATCAATGCTATTTCATATAATCACATAGTTGTGCATTCATCACTTCAATTGTTATTAGAGCATTTTCATTATTCCAATAATAATAAAAAACAAAAAACAGACAGACAAAAACTCACTCACCTCTCAATCTCTCTTTGCTTCCCCTGCTGTACATAGCTGCTATACTGTTTCTGTCTCTCTAGTTTATTTGTATTTATATTTTATATAGACAGACTCAAGCAATATGTAGTACCTTGTGTTTAGTTTCTTTCCCTTATTAAGTAAAATTTCTGGCTTAGTCAGTGACCTGCTTTGCAAAACCATCAGGCCCCATTCGTTTATAAATGGAGCCCACATAAATGAAAAAGGTATTGAAATTGAGAGTGAAAAAATTTTAAATAGCAAATGTTATCTGATTCTAAAAGTTCTACATATTAAAGAAAAATTGGAAACCACAAAAAGAGATGAAAAGAAAGCAGTGATAATCACTTAAGATTTTGGATATGTAGCACACTGGTCTTTTTTGTTTTTCTGTATATAGATATACTTAATTTTTTTCATTTTCATAAGATTATTGTGTACATCTTTTGAAGTAGATTTGTAAACACCAAAGTCATTTACATTTCTTATATACTATAGATAATACATATTTTAAGTATTTATTGTTTAAAAGATATTTAATGGAAGCATGAGGTCTAGGACACTCATGAATAGAAAAGACTATTTTTCTTTGTAAAAAATCTAATTTTACTTTTCAGCAATGGAAGTTTATTTTTTAAGAAACAATATAAAACTTGGGCTAGTAGCATTAAAATGTATTTATAAGATATAAGAAACCAAAGATAAAACCTAATATTTCTTGATTCCTTCTGACCTTGGGCAAAGAGTATTCTGATAATTAATTAAAAGTGAACATAGATCCTGAGCCAGAAATTCTCACAACCTTTCTGGGGAAATGTCATAGTTGATATGCTAATATGTATGGAAGGTTAAAAACAGTCTAATTTGCACCCTTTCATGATGTAATAAAAATAGTAGAGGGATGCGGATATGGCTTAAGCGGTTG
>JAQZBX010005396.1:39155-56660 GCA_029593785.1 Cabassous unicinctus
ACCTCAAAAAAAAAAAAAAAAATTGGTTGAAGAGGTCATTGCCCTAAGGTTTAGCTTTCATTTTGTGCTTTGGGCGAAGAACCACCTGTCAGCATGCGCTGCTCTAAGTTGTAAACGTAGCCATGATCTTGGTAGTTCTTGTAAGACCAGAGTCAAGTATAATCACTTCGCAAGAAAGGAATTCTTACTTCCTAGCTGGAGAAGTCAATCAGGAGTTATGTGTGTTGTATCATATTCTCCAGATCTCCTTTTATATCCTCACTTTGTAGATTCTGCTTGCCTCTCCCCTCTCCTTCTGCCCTCCTCTTTCTCAGGTCCGCCGTTGTTGACCACTGGCAAACCCTCTCCACGGGAGCCCCGTTTCATTGTAAAGAAAAGTCCATTATCCTCCTCAAGAGACTCTGCATCCTTGGCCTGGCTAAAGCCTGTCTCTCTCCAGTAAACACTGATATTCTTTCTTTTTTTTTTTCCCCCGAAAGTTAGGTTTATTGAGGTGTGATTCACATCCAGTAAAGATGTAAAGGTGTTCAGGTGTACACAGCTGAATTTTGACAAACGTAGTCATGTAACTACCACCACAGTAAAGACATACAATGTTTCTATCACCCTGAAAGTTGCTTCTTGTCCCTTGGTAGTCAATCCCTTCCCCTGAATCCTAGCACCTGGCACCGCTGATCTGATTTCTGTCCCCATAGTTTTGTCTTTTCCAGAATTTCATATACAGTAGATGGAATCATTCAGCATGGAGCATTTTGAGTCTGGCTGTCTTCACATAATTGAGATTTATCCATGTTGTTGCCTCTACTGTTAGTTTGTTCCTTTTTATTGCTGAGTAGTATTCCACTATATTGATGTACCACAGTTCATCTATTTACATTTGGATTGTTTCCAATTGTTAGTGATTATTATAAAACCACATAATTATAAATAAGTGTGAGTTTTATTGCTAAGTATGTATTCCGTTAAGCAATTTGTTCATTCATTTACCTGTTGATAGATTGTGTTTACAGTTTTTGTCTTTTGCAAGGGAATTTGCTGTGATCAGCAGGTTGTACAATAGAATATGGACAATTTCTTTCATTTCTCCTGAATACATTCCTAGGAGTAAAATGGCTGGATCATGTGTCAAATTGTTTTCCAAAGTGGTTATAACATTTTACACACCCACCAACAATATATGAGAGATCCAGTTCATCCACATTCTTGCCAATGTTTGGTGGACTCTTTTCAATTTTAGCTATTGTCATCTGCAGTGTCATCTCATTCTAGTTTTAATTTGCATTTCCCTAATTAATGGCATTGACATCTTTTGATGTGCTTATAGGTATTCTAGTGGATGTGAGGTGGTATTTCATTGTGGTTTTAATTTGCATTTCTCTAAGAACTAATGATGTTGAGCAGCTTTTCTGTGCTTATTAGGCATTCACATATAGAAGACTTCATATTCTTCCATGTACTTGGAATTTTATAAAAATGTATTTGATAATAGCTGCCATCTTTTTTTTTTTAAAGATAAAGTTTTACTTCCAAATTTTTTCTGCTTATAAATGACTCTGAAAAAGCTGATACGCAAGAGGCTAATAAAACTTTGTCTAAAGGCAATGTCAAGATCCCTGAGTATGTCTACATCTCTTGGACAAGAGGTACAGCTCAAAATCTCCCCCCACTGGGAGAGGGGAGGAGGACGGGTGGGCCTGGGACAAAAGAACAGGTAACCACCTTCTTCACTCTGCCGTAAGGGCCGGTGGCTCCAGCCAGGGGCCTAGGGCTCTAAGGCGGCCCACTGGCCTCTGCCCAAGTGACAGCTGGAGCTCCAAGGCAGCCTGGGTGTAAATGGGGCGGGGCACACGTGCCAGGTCTGGAGTTTCAGGGAAGACCCTTGTGCCAGCCTGGAGAGGCCTGGGCCAGCACCCCCTCCTCACTCCAGCTCCCTGCCTGGGCCCTGGGGTGTGGTGGGGCAGCCTTCCCCCCCAAAATCCCCTCTCTAAGAGGGCGTCTCACATGGTGTTGGTGCTGAGCCACCCCCCCCAAGGTCCGGAGTGGCCTGGGTCTCCTGGGGCCCTGAGGCTGGCGGTGAAGGGCGGCAGCAGTGGTCAGCAGGTCAGTGGCTGGGGCACCCATGCTTGCCTTCAGACCGTGGCCCGCTGCCGGGGCATGGGGTGCATGGGGAGGGTGCCTGGGGCTGGCAGCTCAGCCCTGTGGTGTGGAGACTGGGATGGTCACAAGGACAGGAGAGCTGGGCATCTCTGGGGAGGGCCCGACTGGAACCTGTCATGAAGGGTGCCAATTTTTTGAGCACCTGTATATGTCAGGCACTGTTTTAAGTGCTTTACGTGTACATTTTACTTAATTCTCATCACAACTTTTTTTTTTTTAAGATTTATTTTTTTACTCCCCCACCCCCCATTGTTTGCGGTCACTGTCTGCTCTCTGTGTCCATTTGCTGTGTGCTCCCTGTGTCTGCTCGTCTTCTCTTAAGGAGGCACCGGGAACCGAACCCGGGACCTCCCATGTGGGAGAGAGGCCCTCAATCACCTGAACCACCTCAGCTGCCTGGTTTGTTGTATCTCTCATTGTCTTTCCTCTTTGTGTCTCTCTTTTGTTGCATCATCTTTTTGTGCCAGCTTGCCTTCTCCAGGAGGCACCGGGAACCAAACCTGGGACCTCCCATGTGGTAGGTAGAAGTCCAGTCACTTGAGCCACATCCACTTCCCCACAATTCTTTTATTATTCCCATTTTATAGATGAGAAAATGGAGGCATAGAGAAGCTAAGTAACTGACACAAGGACATATAGCTAGAAGTGTTAATTTAAGATTCCAATCTGAGAACTGTTTCTCCAGAGACCATCTTTCTCAACACTAGATGATATTGCCATATACACATACTACATTAGAAAGATTTTTTAAGTGCAGAGAGCCTCATGTGCAAGGCACTGCAAAAATTACTCAAATATCACTTATTCTTTTAAACATTCAAATCTTTGTGTTTTTTTTTTTTTTGTTGTTGTTGTTGTTGTTTTTTTAGGAGGCACTGGGGATTGAACCTGGGACCTCGTACATGGATAGCAGGTACTCAACCAACTGAGCTATACCCGCTCCCCTTTAATTGTTTATTGAACACTTGCTAACTACCAAACCCTGAGTACACCATGGGGAATAAAAGACATGGTCCTTTGCCTTCAGGGCGTTTACCATCTCATAGCAGAGATATTCCTGCAAATGAATTTTAAATTGTTAGAGTGGTAAGTGCTAGAAATGACCATTATGTAGTACAGTGACCACATACAAGAAGGGGATTTGATTTAGTCATTGAGGCCAGAGAAGGCTTCCTTAAGGAGAGTAGGAGTGAACTAAGGGAAGAGGTGAGAGCAATCCTCCAATGCAAAAAGGTACAGCATGTGTTACATCACTGGGATTGAGGGAACATCACACTCACAACCATCTCCAAAGGTTCTTTTGGACCTTTGCTGGAGCAGAGAAACCAGGGAAGACCATATGAACTGAGATGTAGGAGACAGACATTGCAGGGAGTAAATGTTCATTCATTTCTCCTTGCAGCATTATTTTTATCAAGGTGAAATTCATATAGTATAAAATTAGCCGTTTCAAAGTCAAACAATTCAGTGACATTGAGCACATTCACCATGTTGTGTCACCACCACCTGTATGTAATTTTTTTTTTTTTTTTTCAGGTACCGGGTTGGGGATTGAACCCAGGACCTTGTATGTGGAAAGCCGGCACTCAATCACTGAGCCACATTGGTTCCCCTGAGTTGGTTTTTTCATTTGTTTGCCTGTTTGTTTTTTTGTTTTCAGGAGGCACTGGGGACCAAACCCAGGACCTCCCACGTGGGAAGCAGGCGCTCAACCACTTGAGCCACATCCGCTCCCTGTATCTAGTTCTGAAGCATTTTCATTACCTGTTCCTCCAGGCCCCGAAAACCATAACCTATACAACCACAACCCAGAATGTTTCAAGGTACAGCATGTAGCTGTACTTCATTTCCTTTCATTCTGTTTTTATGTCTGAATACTATTCCATTGTATATGTATTTCAGAATTTATTTATGCAGTTGATGGACATTTGGGTTTTTCTTTCTTTCTTTTTTTTTTTTACAGAAAGTCTTATAGGTTTTTCTACTTTTTAGCTATTAAGAATAATGCTTCTATGAGCATTCTGTGCAAGGATAGTTATATAGAATGCTCATGTTTTCCTTTTGTTGGGGTGTATATCTAGGATGGGAATTGTTGGGCCATATGGTAATTATATATATTTAAATTTTTAGAGAACTGCCCAACAGTTTTCCTTAGTGGTGGCACTTTTTTATATTCCCACCAGCAATGCACAATGGTTGCAATGTTTCCACATCCTCACCAAAACTTGTTATTTTCTGTTTATTTATTTATTTATTTTTAATAGCCATCCTCATGGATGTGAAGGGATATCTCATTGTGTTTTGATTAACTTTTAAATTTTGAAATAGTTTCAAACTTACAGGACAGTTGCAAAAATAATACAAAACCCATACAGAGAACTCCATCATACACTCCCACCCAGATTCCCAGATCTACCAATTTTTAACATTTTTTGACATTTGCTATATCATTCCATCTGTCTCTCTGTCTGCCTGCCTATCTATCTACTTTTTAAACCTTTGAGAGTAGGTTGTATACATCAGGCTTCTTGAACACTTAATACTTCCAGTGTACGTTTCCTAAGAACAAGGATATGCACATATGTAACCACATTAGTACAGCTATGAATTTCAAGAAATTTAACATTGATCTAACTCTTACAGCCTATATTTCAATTTTTTCATAAGTCCCAATAATGTCCTTTTGGGCATTTTCTCCATTATTAGATCAAGTCAGAATCATATATTGCATTTCATTGTCATAGTCTCTTTACTCTTTTTTTTTTTTTTTAAGTTGTGGAGACATATACATCATAAAATCTCCCATTTCAACCATTCCTGAGCATAAAATTCAATGGGCTTAATCGCATTCACGATGTTGCACTACCCTCATCACCATCCATTACCAGAAGTTTCCCATTACCCCCAACAGATACCCTACACCACTTATGCATTAACTCCACATTCCCCTTCCCTCACTCCCCTGGTAACTGTACTCTACTTTCTGTCTCCATGAATTTGCATATTCTAGTTATTTCATAAGTGAATAGCTCTCCCCTTGTGTCTAACTTATTTCATTCAACATGATGTCTTCAAGGCTCATCCATGTTGTTGCATGTATCAGAACTTCATTCCTTTTTACAGCTGGGTAAAATTCCATTGTATATATATACCACGTTTCTTTATCCAGTCATCTGTTGATAAACATTAGGTTTGCTTCTACTTTTTAGCTTTGTGACTAATGCTGCTATGAACTTGGTATGCAAATATCTATTTGAGTTTCTGCTTTCAATTCTTCTGGGTATTTAACAAGAAGTGGGATTACCAGGTCATGTGGTTGTTCTAAGTTTAACTTTTTGAGGAATCACCAAACTGTTTTCCACAGTGGCTGCACCATTTTACATTCCCACAAACGATGTACAAGGGTTCTGTATTTCTCTGCATCCTTGCAGCACTTGTTATTTATTTATTTATTTAAATAATATTCATTCTAGAGGGTGTGAGGTGGTATCTCATTGTGCTTTTGATTTGAGTTTCTTAATGGTTAATGGTGTGGAACATCCTTTTATGTGTTTATTAGACATTTGTATATCTTCTTTGGAGAAATGTCTATTCAAGTCCTTTGCCCATTTTCTAGTTGGGTTGTTTGTCTTCTTGTTATTGACATCCTAGATGTCAATATTATGGATATTAAGCACTTATCAGTTATATGGTTTCCAAATATTTTCTCTCATTCTGTTGGTTGTCTTCTCATTCTCAATAATTTTTTTTTTTTTTAGGAGGTAGCAGGAATTGAACCCGGGACCTCATACATGGGAACCAGGTACTTAACCACTAAGCTACACCTGCTCCCTCAATAATGTTTTTTTGATGCACAAAAGTTAAAAAATTTTTTTTGACTTTTTTTCTTTATTTTTAAAGTAGATATAGATTACATAAATGTTACATCAAAAATATAGGGGATTCCCATATACCCCGCCCCCTCCCCCTCCCACACTCTCCCCCATTAACAACATCTTTCATTAGTGTGGTTCATTTTTTACAGTTGATGAACACATTGAAGCATTGCTACTAAGCATGGTCTATAGTTTGAATTATGTTTTACACTTTGTACTGCACAATTTTATAGGCTTTGAAAAATGTTTACTGGCTTGTATCTGTCATTGCAATATCATGCAGAATGATTCCAATTTCTCAAAAATGCCCCTTGTTACACCTATTCTTCCCTCTCCCTCCCCTCAGAACCTCTGGTGACCACTGTCTTTTTATCAGTGTTACAAGTTCTTCCATTACTAGAATAATAATAAATCTACTTCAGTCCATAGTTGCATTCCTACCAAAAGTTTTAAATTTTGATCAAGTCCCATTTAC
Organism: Cabassous unicinctus; assembly: GCA_029593785.1. Taxonomy (NCBI): domain Eukaryota; kingdom Metazoa; phylum Chordata; class Mammalia; order Cingulata; family Chlamyphoridae; genus Cabassous; species Cabassous unicinctus. Next base: position 45,663 of record JAQZBX010005396.1, read on the forward strand.
TTATTTTTTCTTTTGTTGTTCATGCTTTTGCTGTAAAGTCTGAGAATCCATTGCCTATTAAAAATTCCTAAAGATATTTTCCCTTTTTTCCCCCCTAAGAATTATATATTTTTAGCTCTTATATTTAGGTCATTGATCCATTTTGAATTACTTTTTTGTATATGGTGTGAGGTAAGGGTCCTCTTTTATTCTTTTGCATGTGGTTATCCAGTTTTTCAAGCACTATTTGTTGACTAGACTGTTCTTTCCCCATTGAATGGACTTGCACCTATGTCAAAATGAATTGGTCATAGATGCATGGGTTTATTTTTGTGCTCTCAATTCTATTCCACTGGTCTATTTGCCTTTCCTTATGCCAGTACCACATTGTTTTGGTTATTGTAGCTTTGTAATAAGTTTTGAAAATGGGAAGCGTGAGTCCTCCAACTTTCCTTTTCTTTTTCAAGATGTTTTTGATTATTTGGGGCCCCTTGCCTTCCTTTATGAATTTGATGATTAGCTTTTCCATTTCTGCAAAGAAAACTGTTGGCATTTTGATTGGGATTCTGTTAAATATCTGTAAATCACTTTGGGTAGCATTGATATCTTTATGATATCAAGTCTTCCAATCTGGGAGCATGGAATATCTTTCCATTTATTTTGATCTTTAATTTCTTTCAATCATGATTTTTAGTTTCCCATGTATAAGTCCTTTACATCTTTGGTTAAATTTATTCATGGGAATTTTATTATTTGAGTTGCTATTGTAAATGGAATTGTTTTTCTTGATTTCCTTTTCAGATTGCTCCTTGCTTTTGTATAGAAACACTACTGATTTTTATGTATAGATCTTGTACCCCACTACTTTGCTGAATTCATTTATTAGTTCTTGTTAATAAATATTATAGATTCTTCTGGATTTTTTATATATAGGATCATGACATCTGCAAATGTGGGAATTTTACTTCTTTCTTTCCAATTTGGATGCCTCTTATTTCTTTTTCTTACCTAATTCCTCTGGCTAACACTTCCAGTACAATGTTGAATAGGAGTAGTGAAAGTTGGCATCCTTGTCTGATTCCTGAACTTGGTGGGAAAGCTTTTAGTCTTTCAGCATTGAGTATAGTGTTAGCTGTGGGTTTTTCTCTAATGCTTTCTATCATGTTGAGGAAGTTCCCTTCTTTTCCTAAATTTTTAGTGTTTTTATCATTAATGGATACTGGATTTTTGTCAAATGGCTTTTCAATATCTATTGAGGTGATAATGTAGTGTTTGTCTTTTAGTCTGTTAATGTGGTGTATTAACATTAATTGAGTTTTGGATGTTAAAGATATTTTGCATACCTAGGATAAATCCCACTTGGTCATTGTGTGTCATCCATTTCATATGTTGATGGGTTTGGCTTGCTAGAATTTTGTTGAGGATTTTTGCATGTATATTCATAACGATATTGGTCTGTAGAATTTTTTTCTTTTATGTCTTTGTGTGGTTTTGGTGTCAGGGTCATACTGAGGAAATAGAACGAGTTGGGAAATGTTCCCTCCTCTTCTATTTTCTTGAAGACTTATGAAAGACTGGTCATAATTCTTCTTTGAAGATTTAGTAGAACTCACCAGTGAAGCCAGCTAGTACTGGGCTTTTCTTTTTGGGAATTTTCTTGATTACTATTACAATGTCTTGTTATACATTTATTCAGATTCTCTATTCTTCTTGAGCCTGTTTTGGTAGTTTGTGTTTTTCTATGGACTTGTTGTCACCTAGGTTATTTAATTTATTGGCATACAATTTTTTTCATAATATTCTCTTATCCTTTTCACTTCAGTTTTATTGGTAGTAATGCCCCTTATTCACTCCTTTTAAAAAAATTCACGACAAATTTATTAAGACAAATTACAAACAAATGTAATCCAGTGAATGGTTTAGAAGGTTGGCATAATAAAGACTGAGCAAGAAACTGTAGTGCCAGTCCATACATTAAAGGTGGAAATGGGAAATTGATTCTATTCCATGAGTTCTTATTACAAACCAAGCATTGCACTAAGCACAACATGAGTATTATTTCATTTAACAAAATTGTGAGGCAACCTTATTCATTCCTGATTTAATAATTTGCTCTGCCTTTGGCAAAAGATACCTTAAGAATATTTGAAAATCCAAACACTTTCTAATGTAAAGGACATTTACATTTAAATATTTAAATTAAAGCTAGACGAGATGTACTACACGTAAATGCCATAAATTTGAGCCTAGTCTCTTAACGTAAAGATTACACACTTTTTCTCATGAACTTTCTAAAGTCTTAGACCTTTTTCTTAGCAATGACTTCCCATATGGACCAGAAGCTTATGATTCTTTCTTTCCTCTGCCTCCAATATTAAGCTGACTCAAGTCATCACACATAGGTAATTTTTTTTTTTTTTTTTTTTTAGGTACTGGGGCCGGGGATTGAGCCCAGGACCTCATATATGGGAAGCCAGTGCTCAACCCCTGAGCTACATCCTGAATTGGCTTTCTCATTTGTTTTGCTTATTGATTGTTTTTGTTTTTTTCAGGAGGCACCTGGAACCCAACCTGGGACCTCCCATGTGGGAGGAGGGAGCTCAACCCTTGAGCCACATCCTCTCCCAGAGGTGATTTTATAATACAAGACCACATGTTTCAAGGACTAAAAGTTACAGTGCTGACAGTTGTTACACACTGTTGTTTATCTTAAACTGAATGAGTGGCTTAGGACAGGGAAGTTCCTGGGGAGGTGTGTCTCTCTGTATTGCCTCTCACATACATAGGTGGGGCCACCTCCTCCCATAGGTGCTGCCCTTGAAGTGGGTTGAGCTTATAATTCTTGCTTTGTGGATAGGGAAGTTATGGAAGGGGAGAGGAAGGAATTTGATCTGCCTGGCACTCGTGGTCATGGTCGACAGAGAAGCAGGCCCCTGCCTAGCCCAGCAGGCTGTTCTCCAGGGACATGGGTGATGAGCCAAGTTCTGCTCCAGAGTCAGTTTGACTAGAAGAAAACTACATCCTTGGCACAGGAAGGGAATCATCCTAATGCACACTTATTTTTTCTCATTTGTAAATGTCAGGTAGCATCTCTGAGATTTCAATGTATTGACTGGATAGTGAGGAGAAATCTCAGAGAAAATGTTGGTTGCTGCTGGATAGTGTCTGCATTGGAGAAGCTGCTGTTCGAAACTTCACCTTAACTTAGTGTTGAGCTGGCAATGACGCTTCATACTTGGCTTCGGTTTTAGGGTATAAGTCTCTGCCCAGTGTCAACTCCAGTGAGTTTATTGTCTGTGATGCACCCCCACATGAAGCTCCTGTAAACAGAAACTTGGTCCTACTCTATATTTTATGAAGAATCTGATGCAGTGGCCTGCACAGGTCAGTTCTCAAGTATTTGTTGAGTTGAATTGGCTGCCCATGACTTTTTCCTCATTAAATAGTAGACTCTGGACTACCTGTGTTTGTTCAATTGCTATTGGGAGTGAATGTGGGCACTCTGCTTTGACAGACTAGAGTGAGGAACCTACAAAAATGAGCAATGGCCTCTCAAACTCTATCCAACTCTAATGGGCTCTGTTTTAGTTGGCTAGGTTGCTGAAAGCAGATACCATGAAATGGCTTGGCATAACAATGGGAATTTATTAGCTTACACTTTTGAGGCTGAGAAAAATGACAAAATCAAGGCATCGTCAAGGCAGTACTTTCTTCCTGAAGACAAGCTGCCAGAGATTCTTGGGTCCTCTGCCACATGGCAAGGCATCTGCTCTGTGGATAGGGAAGCTGGTCTCTCTTTTCTCTGTATGAATGGAATGATGGTTGGTTTCACATGTAGTACACAGGGGTCCAAATTATCAGACAAAATAACTTTCTACAAATCTTTTCTAGATAGCTGCACTTCCAATCCTGACTTGCACTGAAATGGCTGACTGATTCCATGTTCAGTTAAACCCTCACATGGGGCACTATTCTCCGGCGACTTGTTTTCCGGAAGCTCATAATTTTCCAAACCATCAATTTCTGGTTTCTTTGTGCCCAGGAGTTCAGTTCTCAGCTTACGCCTTTCTTCTCATATTTTACTATAAGCTACAAGGAGAAACCATGCTGCGCTTTCCACACTTAGTCTGGAAATCTCAGCTAAATATCCAAGCTGGTCACTTTCAAATTCTGCCTTCCATCTGACATCAGGATTCAATGTTGCCAAGTTCTCTGCCACTTTAAAACAAGGGTTGCCTTTCTTCCAGTTTCCAGTAGCACATTAATCATTTCTGTCTAAGGCCTCGTCCAAAGTACCTTTAGCATCCACATTTCTACTAACAGTCTGTTCAAAGCAATCTAGGCCTTTTCTATCAAGCACCTCACAATTCTCCCAACCTCTACCCATTATCCAATTCCAAAGCCCTTTCTACATTTTTGGTATTTGCAATTGCAACACCCCACTCTCTGGGTACCAAACCCGTTTTAGTTACCTAGGCTGCTCAAAGCAAACACCATAAAATGGGTTGGCTTAACAATGGGAATTTATTAGCTTACAAGAGTATAGTTTTGAGGCCATAAGAATGTCCAAATCAGGGCATCACCAAGGCGATGCTTTCTTCCTGAACACTGGCTGCCAGTGATCCTGGGGTCCTCTACCTTGTGGCAAGGCACATGGTAACGTCTTTTGGTCTCTACTTTCTCTTCCCTGTTCTGTTGATTGCACCTTCTTGCTCCTGAAGCTTTCTCTTTGTCTGAATTTCTCTTATAAAGAACTCCAATAAGAAGATTAAGACCCACCCTCGGCCATACCTTAACAGAAGTAACCTCCTCAAAAGATCCAACTTACAATAAGTTTACAGCTACAGGAATGAATTAGCTTTAAGAATATGATTTTCTGGTACATACAGTTCCAAATCACCACAGGCTCCAAATGATTCCCCTAAATTTCTTCCTTCAGTGGAAAAGGAGAAAAGTTTCAATATTTAGCAAAATGTATTTAGCCATCTCAAAATAGGCAAGACTGACACCTAGTGAGCAAATGAGGCATTCCTCAGGGACTTTCTAGCTTTACTCTTGGGTCTACTTAATTAGGATAATCAATATAGTCAACAAACATTAAGTGCTCACACTCCAGGCACTCTGCTGGGTGCTGGAGACACTGAAATGAGAATATTGGGGTTCTTGCTTTTCAGGTGCACCCAGACTGGTAGAAGGGAATAAACTAAGTGAGCCACTAATTAAATTACAGTGTGGGAAATGTTATAGGTACCCTACTCCCAATATTCTGCTTCACCTTTAACTTCAAAGAGGCTTGAACCTTTGGTAAACCCAAAGTTCTACATTGGTGGTAGTTGGCAGCCAAAAATAAATAAATGAATAAAATAAAATAAAACCAAATCCAAAGTAGCAGCAATTGCTTTTGCACTGATTTTCACTTCAGCCCCATAGAAACACTGTCAAATTGGACCCCATTATTTCTATTTTTAGATAGCGATTTTCCCAAGTTTCCTAAACTTTCAGTTATGGTACCTCCCACCATTTAAGGATTCAGAGAAGGCAAACAAACTCTTCTAGAGACTCTATATTCTACAGCCACATTTCAAAGCTAGCTGCAAACTTTTTTTTTTTCCTTTAAAGAAGGTACTAGGGATTGAACCCAGGACCTTGTACATGGAAGCAGGTGCTCAACCACTGAGCTACATCCACTTCCCAATGAGAGTTGGTTTTTTCATTTATTTGTTTTTAGGAAGTACTGGGGATCAAACCTGGGACCTTGTACATAGGAAGCAGGCACTCAACCACTTGAGCTACATCTGCTTCTGAGCTGCAAACTATTTAAGAATGAGAAGGTGTGGGCCCACAGCTAATGTTCAACATGGTAGCAAGTTGGTTTAAAGCAAGAGTTTTTGAGTGAGACTGTCCTGGAGCTGTGCCCCTAGTTTGGGGCTAGGCAAGCTCTAGGCCTCAGCAGCTTCACCTGCAACATGGCAAGAGCAATAAAACCTTTCACATGGCTGTTGTCATAATTATAGCAGAGAAGTCATGTGCATTATTTAGAAGCGTGCTGGCCAGAGAGACTGTTCAGGAAACACAGGCACTCATTATTCTTGTGAGAAATGCAATGGGCTGCTTCAGAGAAGAATGGTCTCTAAGAACTTAAGTCTTCCCTTTTGCCGCAGAAATAGGAGAGGGGCTGGAACTGTTATGGCCAGAGGTGAGTCACTTCACACCCACCTGCTTTTCATTCTCTCACCTAGAAAAGTCAGTTCATTTCCATAATCCCTCAGTCTATACCAGCTGCTAGGGAGACACAAAATACATGGACCTATTGCTCGTAGGACTCGTAGGTGTAAGTGGGCATGTTCTTCGATGTGATTGCAAAAGTAAGAGTTGAAGTCTTAAAGGAAATTGATTTAGGGCAATCGGCTTTTCTGTAACAGTTAATTGAACATCGCCAGTTCATTTCAACTAATATATTATCCCTTTTAGAAAGGGAGGGAAAAAAATGAGTTTTTAACATATAAAATGATATTTACATGCAATTAAAACTTTCAGGTTCGCTCTATTAGGAAACTAGCATTATAGTTGAACTCACTGAAATTCACAATATACATAACCTATGTCCTTGCAACTCACTCTGGTCCACAAACATGCAGCATTGGCTTCCCCTGCGAGCTTGAAAGCAAGGCAGAAACTCCGGCCCTATCTCTGACCTTTTGAAAGAAAATCTGCTTTTTAAGATCCCCGGCTGATTTTTACGCACTTTAAAATTTGAGAAGCTCTGATCTGTTGTTGCTTGCGTTATTGCAGTACAACATCGAAAACACTAGGAGGAGCTATTTCCTCAAATTTCGTATACTTCTTAAAGGTGAACTTGGAGTCACCACTGTTGTTTCTTGCAATCAATTTTTTTTCCCATTGAAATAACATTTGCTCTTTTGAAGGATGAGAAAAAAAGATAATACAAAAAGTGTTAATGAATGATTGTAGAGGGAAAAGCGTTTAGAAATTTCTACATTGAAAACAGTTTAGAAAGACAAAAACAGGTGTAGCTCAAAGGTTTGAGTGCCTGCTTCCCAGGTACAAGGTCCAAGATTCAATCCCTGGTACCTCCTAAAAAAAAAAAATCAATTGACCATATGGGAAGTAGATGTAGCTCAATGGTTGAGTGCCTGCTTCCCATGTACAAGGTCCTGGATTCAATCCCCAGTACTTCCTAAAAAGTATATATTTTTTAAATAAATAAAATAAAAGTTTAGGTAAATAGTTGAAAAGATATGAAACTATTTGTATTATAGGTTGAGATGGAGCTACAATAAATATAAGTAAATTAAATTTGAAAAAAAATTCTTGTTTTAAACTATGGATTTATATGTAATTTATTTCAGGAAGTTCTCTCAAAGAAATGTGAAAAAAATATAAAAACAAGGATGGCGTCATTTTATAATGACATAAACTATATTGAACCTTTAACTCATTAAACATCATCATCAAAGACATCTGGTCAAGGTCACTGGTAAAAATGAATTTCCTGCTTCTTTCCTTTGGAATAAACAAAGAAATCTATAAATTGAAACTTCAGGCTTACCAGTCACCAGGAACTCTAAGTGAGAAAGGAGGTAACTTGCAACAGTTGCCCTCTCTGCATTCCTAGGTCCTGTGGCAAAACGCCTCAGCTAACATTCCCATGGTTTGTGTCTATACACAGTATGACAGGACGCTGAATCTTTTTTATGGAAGGGAAATATTTTAGTCGCTCCTTGCTGCACTTCTGTCTTCTCTGTCCGGTTTTAGGAGCAGGCTTTTGGAGAGTGGCTCCCAGTTTGTGTTGGGCCTAAAAGCACTTTTGTGAGGCAGTGGGTGTAGTTAAGTGGTTTGAGTGCCTGCTTCCCATGTATGAGGTCCTGGGTTCCATCCCTGGTAACTCCTAAAAAAAAGGGGGGGTGGAAAGCGTGTTGGAGAATGAGGGGAATCTTTTCTATAGCACCACTTTATGAACTCTTAGGGCATGCATGATTTAAGCCTTATTTATCTGTTCCATTAACGTTTTAAGATGCAAATGACTGTGGATGAATGAAAGAACCCAACAGAGAATTGAGAAATTCGGAGAAGAGTAAGTGGTCTATAAGCACAGGAAACCTGTACAGCTTTCCCGATAATCAAATAACCAGTGATCAGAGATTCCAGTGTTGGGGAGAATGTGTGCAACTGGGTTCTCTCATACACCATTGTTGGGCTGTATTTTGGCACAGCCTTTAAGAGTTTAACCTGCCAGCATTTGCCAAAATAAAAAAGACTCATACTTTTGGCCCACAGCCATATTCTAAGCTAGACATGATGTTCTAGCACTAGAACTGGCCTGCAAAAGCAGAGAGAAGGTGAGCTCGCCAAATTATTTTCATGTTCCTATGGGCCCGCCTACCTGGGTCTCCACTATTTATTCTCATTTTATACATAAAACCAAAGAGAGCAGAACTTTGGTGCCTATAGCCAACGAGTCACACAATTAAGATTGCTGATGGCAAAATACACTTCCGATATTTCCCTTAGAAACAGCAAATTGTACCAAGAGCAAATGCAAGGAACAGGGACTGATGGTGTTTCAAGGTTAAAAGTTCTTACGTTATTCCAAAAGGATGGTGAAATACAGCCTTTTCTATTTGGGCGGAAGAACACACTCACAGCACACTTTGCCTGCTTTCAAATTACTCATGCAGCAGGAACAGGAGAGGGTGTCCTGGACTTTGTTCTCACTCCCTACTCTGACAGCTCTTCCAGGGTGAGAAACTTTTCCATCTCCTGCTGAGCTCTCACAGGGCGAAAAGGTGTATTAGGTGTCAAGCTCAGAAATAGAGTTCAGTGTTCCAAATCCCATCATAGCACAAAAGAAAAGCAATGGGGCTACTTTTCGTTCCAAAGTACACTACATAATAACTGAACTATGTTTGCATCATTAGAGGTGGAAAAATGCAAGAGGAGAAAAAAAAGGTATTTAGATACTTGCACTGAACCCAAAAAGGATGGTTCCCTCCTGTGCTAGGACCTCTCCGAGCTGACCTGAATCTAGCTACTTGGTTTTGTACATTTAATTGTTATCAGAGGAGGGGTGATCTCATCGCTATCTGGCAGAACTAAAGAACAACCCTTTACTTATCTATCCCTCCCCACTCCCACCCCTACCCCCCAAGTTACAAATTGCTTACGGTAGAGCAGTTTAGCTCATTTTACCTTGTCTGCCAGGTATGTGTAAGCCCTGCTCAATCTACAAAAGATAAAAGGGCGCAATTTTATAAAACACTCAAATAATTGACCACAGTATTTCTTAAAAACAGACTGCTATTTATTGAGTGCTCACAATGTGCCAAGTGTAAGTCTAAGTTCTGTATGTAAATTGACTCAGTTTCCCCTCACCAACATCTTACAGGGTTGATTCTGACACCCCGTTCTTTCCAGTATAATGCTTTCGAAATCAGGATGAGTTAAAGTCATGGTTGGCATCTGTGTAATTGTCTGTGGTGCATCAACTTAGTGGTCTTTCTGTTGGCTAAGGAGGATACCCACAAATCCTTGATGTTTCAGGTAAACAACCACATAAGGACCATGAAAAAGGACTACAGCTGCATTCTGAAAGCTGTCTTGACAACTTCTGGGTAAGTCAAGAAAGCGAGAGCCGCAAAACTTGGAGAAGGGGCGTCCAAGGCTTGACCATAGTCCCAGAGAAAATGGCGGCACCATCTTGGAAGAAATGCCATCCCATGGCCTCAATGTCTCAAAGAACAATATGGCACATGGAAACATGGACAACAGTGGCCAAATGATCGGCAGGTAACTGTGGAGCATGGGACTCTGAATTGAGAAAGTTTTAGAAATATTCTGATTTTGATTATATAAGTGACATGATAAAAAGCGGTAGCTAATCCTAATAAGGATTTTTAATGAAATAAAATAAAAATTTAAAGTGACATGAAAGCATCGTGTAACAGTTTAATTGACAATATTTTCTTTACTTTTTTGGCAGCTCATAAAATAGAAGTACATGTTGTAACTGATGACATTTAGATTTGTGGAAATATGGTGTTGTTTGCTTAATTTCACAAATAAGAGAACTGAGGCACAGAGAGGTTAAGCAACTTGCCCAAGGTCATACAGCTAAGATGTGAACCAAACAGGTCTGTGACTCCAGACCTGGCCTTTGACAGCCTCTGGTATGTGTGAATATCCACCCCGCACCCCCATGGATTCTGTGCTGTGATTTTGCCTGCGGTTCCCCTGCTTGGTCTGCCTTTATTCTTGCCCTTTTTCAGAGCCTTGTACTCCAGCTTTCCCAGATATTCTGAGAAATTCAGCACACACCTTCTCTGCTTAAATCTCCGGGGTCAGTCTCTGTCGCCAGCATGATACCAGTACATGATCACCGCCTGAGAGGATGTCAAGATTTCACCAGAAGGAACTGTGTCCACGATGGGGGTTTTCAGATGTGAAGAATGAAGAAGCACATGGACATTGGAGCAAGAACTGGGCGGCAACAGGCTCCTTGTGTCTTCTTTCCTCCAGCTCTGCAGTCTGGGTGATACCATGGGGCTTTCCCTATTTCCCTCTGAAGCCCACCCACTCCCTTTCTCCTGCACACTGACCAAGGAAGTGCTACTGGGAAGCTGGAAAACCAAAGGGTTTTCCTTTGTACTCATTTAGACACTCGTAAGTTGACTATACATAATTATTTGCTTAATATCTGCCTTCTCCATTACACTAAGTTCCACGAGAGCAGGCATCTGGGCACAAAGTGAACGTGCTTATTGACGTGTACTTTCAGAACCTGAGGCCTCCGAGACCCTGCAATTATACACTGTTATTTTACCAGTGAAGAGGCAGGTGGTCTCCAGGGAGACGAGTGCCTGTGTTTCTGTTACAGAATGGAGTGGCTGACAGCACTGGGGCCCAATCACTTCCCTTACCAGCTCCCAGTTCTATCCTCCCAGCCAGGGAAGTGGGGCTGTCTGGGTCTCCTTGTAAATACCCTTCCTGAATATTCTTTTT
>JAQZBX010005397.1:0-17785 GCA_029593785.1 Cabassous unicinctus
GGCAGGACCTCACAGCAAGGGGGAGATAAGCAGACACAGAGAAGACACGCAGCGAATGGACACAGCAGCACAAGCAGCAAGGGGGGGATAAATAAAATAAAATAAATAAATCTTTAAAAAAAAAAAGGTTCAACTGAGATTGAGTTAACAGTTTCAAAAGGCAAAGTTAAAAGCTTAAAAAAACCACACATATGATGCTGTTCTTGTATGTAGGTTGGTGGTAAGTCTGTGGCTGGTTAAAAGTGGTATATTTTATTTAGACAAGGAATCAGGTTATGATAATGGTTCCTACTCTGCACTGCACTGCACTGGCTTTTGGGCTTACCATTAGGTCAAGGATTTTCAAGGTATCCCAAAAATAGTGCTATCTTGTCAGTATATGCATGCAGAGTAAGTGCCCTTTGCAGGTCTTGTGACTAGATGGCCATCTGTTGTCCAAACTCTGCTGCCAAGTAGACTTTCCAAAAGCTATGTCAACTAATTTATTTATATGCTAATGAAAATCTACTTTGAAAAAAGGAAGAATCTTCTAGATAATTAGTTCTAAGACATTAATTTGGTACGTTTGGAGAAGATAGCTTGAAAATGGAAGAAGAAATAGCTTTGGAAAATTTGTGGTAGTATATAAATTTTTTTTGCTGTATGTAGATGCTGATCAGAGTAGGAAATAACTTATTCTGACCTTTTGAAACACAAGCTCTTTGAGCGGAGGGAGAAAAACATAGAATCCTATAAAGAAAAGCAATTTTCATTTTCTTTAATGTTTTTTTTTGAAATTTTGAGTTTTTGGAGATTTTGTTTTCAACCTTCTCCAACCCAAAGGGCATTGTGGGTAGTCTTAAACCCACGGAATATTTAAATATTTCTCCTATGGTCTTTGAGTAGTGGTGGGATACAAAAGAGGATTAAAGGTCACCATAAGCATCAGATGGACTGCCTCTGTCACATAGTCCTGTTGCAGAAATGCGTAAATGCTGGGGTGGGATTGATGGCCCCTGTAGTTCACAGTTTCTAGGTTTAAATGCTCTCCATTAGTGCCTTTCTGGCACCAGAATATTTTGATTCCATCTCCTAGTAATTTTTCTGCTGATACTTAGTTCCTGATTGGCCACAGCTGTGCAACTGGCAGGAGAGTCTATCCATTCCTCTTTCAAGATGGTCAATCAAAGAGCCATGTAATCTGTTGGATTCCCTCTGTGGCTTAAAAATTAGTTGAGATTCAAATCTGTTGACTTGTTAATGCCTTGTGCTACTATGCCAGGCACTCTCCTGATTGCTATTACATGTTCAAATTCAAAGTAGCCCTTTCATAGTGGGGATAATAATAATATGTAATTTGTGATAGATTCCTTCATCTCAGTAATATGAGGTTCGGTTTAAGTCAAAATAGAAGCTTGAATGAAGTAACTTCGTAAGAACAGATTTCTGCCAAATTTTGTGATAAAGACCTAGCATTTATAGAAATAGTGTTTTATTACCTTCACCATTCTTTCAAAAAGCATTTGTAGAGTGCATATGGTATATTATCGTTAAAGATAGAAGAGTACACAGTTTCTTCCCTCTAGTAGTTCATAATTTAGTGGTTGAGATGAAGTTTTTAATACAAAGTGCAATGGGATAGCATTTATTATTGAGATAAACCCAGGATTTTAGAAGGAAACAAGGGTGATAATTCATTTAGGGATATGGACTTCCTTCCTGGGAAGTAATACTAAAGCTGAACTCTAAAGGGAAGTTCAGGGAAGGGGAGTGGTTCAAACATAGGAAGTAATGTGCAAGAGCACAGTGGTATGTCAAAGACTATACCTAGCTTGTGCTACTTGGAGAGTATTAAGAGATATGCCTAGAAAGTGGACAGAGGTTTGATCCTAGAAGGTCTTTATTTTTCTCATTTCAAACTATAACCTACTCAGAATTGAACTTGAACATGTGTTTCCTCCTGCCTGGCACAAAACTCCTTCAGAAAATAACATTAAATCCTCCCTATATGTATGTGTAAACAAGATTGAATATGTACCTTATTTTGGGTCAGGAATACAAAAGTATGCTCTCCAGAGACTTAACTGCATAGTAGATAGGCAGATATAACTAACTAATCAGTATTTAGGAACACTTTCAATAGCTCATACTCCAACAATGCCAAAAGCAGCCATGATTTTTCATGCACGCATCTGCATGTGAGGCAGGAGTCTGCGTTGTCTTTATTTCCTGATTGCATAGAAAATGTTTCCAATAAGAAAGAACTTGTGCTGTTTTCAAAGCCTTTGAGAAGTTTCAGAATCATAAGAAGCTAAAACATTTGAGATATTCCACAGCAAGCCTAAGGAACTGGAGAGTAGGAGTTGGGAGCATGTCTGCTGGGTTTCAGGGCTCAACCAGCATAGAAATCTGAATGCTTTAAGTCTCTGAGAGTTACACTTAACAGGTAAATTGAAAATTACAGGCTCAAATAAAAGAAGTAGAAGAATCATATTTAGGGGATTTATAAATGAGTCTTTGTTATAATGGGGAATTAGCTTTCCATATATTCCCAGATAAAACCCACCAAGGGGGTGTTAATTTCATGAGGCAGTGTGGCTTGCCTGTGGTGTCTGGATGACCCTTGGAACCTCGAGAGCCCTTTTTTTCTTTTATTTTGTTTTGTTTTTAGGAGGTACCAGGGATTGAACCTGAGACCTTGTACATGCAAAGCTCAACCACTATCTACACCTGCTCCATCAGGAGCACTTTTGTTCGAGGCTTTGGCAGTTTGTGAAGTCTGTCTGAGACCTGTATATGCATAACCTCTGGAATGACCTCCCAACTCACTTTGAAATCTCTTAGCCATAAAAACTCTTATTTTATTTAATATATCTCCCTTTTGATCAAAGTCTTTCTTCAAATGCAATTGCTGATTCATGCTTGGTAATAATCCCTTGGTGCCAGGGAGACTTATCCCTGGGAGTCATGCCCTTTGTCGGGGTGGGGGGGGGTGGGGGGGGTGGTAGTAAGTTAATTTGCAGAGTTTGGTTTAGAGGCCACACTTGAGTAACAAGGAGTTTTCAGGAGGTAACTCTTAGGCATTAATTGTAATTAGGTTTAGTTTCATTATTATAGGAATAAGGTTCATAATTGCAAGCATTGAGATCGAGGGCTTGGCTTGTTAGTCTGTTCCCTTTTATTAGGCCATCTTTGAAAAAGTAGCAGGATTTCCCCAGGAGGGAAGTTTAATATTTTGATAGCTACTGTGAGGGCCTCTTGTCTATCCAGAAAACATACCTATGGTAATAAGGGCACATTTATATCCCATAGAAGTATGTAGGTACATAACATTCATGAAGTTTCAAGAGGCCCTGTCTGTCGAGACACCTGACCATGCCCCATACCTTTACCTTCTTACCAGTGTTAGTTGACAGGAAGAACATAATTTGTATAGCAACATTCCCATAACACACACACACCCCCATTGGTCACATTTAACATTGGTGTGGTTTCTCTTGTGATTTTTAAGAGTATAGGAAATTATCCTAATTTCTGATTAGTTCACATGTCTATGGTATATAATGAAATTTTTTTTTGAAAAAAACAAGAGCCTCCTGCTTTTGCTGTATGGTCAGATGAGTGAAAGGCAATTTTTAGAAGAAAAATTGAAACTACTGCCTTTTGAGTAAGATGGGAATAGAAAAATGCTTCTATTCCTTTTTTACCTGCATTTTAATTCATGTGTGTGTGTGTGCGCACGTTACTGTTTTGTATATTAAAGCTGTACAATCTATTATATTGCAGTTACTTTAATAAGGTTTCAAGATCCTAAATAGCTTGAGTGGTTTGCCAAGGAATATGAAGGCCTTAATTCTCCCAGAGGTGGTTGAAATCTGATTTTGAATGAAAGTGACACTAATTGCTGACGATTCTGTTCAACTTTGTCCTCAGCTGAAAGCATTCAAATACCCAGCATTCTGGCAAGTAGCTATCATTTTCTACCCAAAATCTATCTGTGAGCAGTGTCCATCAGAGTCAGATTATTCAGCCAATTTTTGCCATTTATTGAGAATAAGAAAAACTTGTATTAGCTGCCTTTCCTTGGGAAGCATGGTCTTCCTTCTGTTAATATCCCAGCACTGAATTAAGATGCAAATCTTTACTAAGCCTGTTACTAGAAAATATTAACCAAGTAAAGTACAATTATATTTTTAATTACATTTTGAATTCAAAAATTACTTCAGACCTGAAGAAGGAAAAAGTATCTTTGTTGTCTACTTCAGTGTGTAGAGAAAATCACCAAATATCTAATTTCTAACTCAGCAGGTAAAAAGTGCCAATAATGACTTTGCTTAACCATTGAAGTTCATGTAGCCAGGAAAGTGAAATCTGTTTTCAATTCAGAGGCTTTGCTACTAATATCCTTACCATAACACATTTGTCTGGGAAAAAAATTAAGGGAACCATAAATATTGGAAATAAGGGTAAGTCCCTTTACACACTTAGTGAAGGATGAGAGCACTTGGAAACTGCAGAGTACCCAGATACTGCTGTTTGAGCTTTGCTTGGTAAGGGAGGTGTCTTAGTAGCAAATGTGTAGGCATCTGACAGTTTGCTCCCAAATTGCCAAAACCTGTAATTTAGGAACCACTTTAACATTTTTGATCAACTACTGTGTCGAGGCTAAATGCTGGAAAAATAATATGCAAAGATTTTAAACTGTTTAAAAAGGAATAAGGAAATGCTCAAGGCATGAAGGATTTCAAGAAGGCCAGCATCAAAAAGATTTTCAGTATTGAAGTGTTAAAGGAAAGTGAGCTGCAGACTTAAAACACCAGAAGATTGGACTTTGGAAATTAAGTTATGAAGATAATGAGAATGAATTCTCTTTCTACAATATTCATTAGGTCTCCTGAAAAGCACAAAATAGTATTTTCCTTTTGATTTTGAGTAGAAATAACCATTTAGCCTTCACTTGCTTTTTAACTAGTGTTATTTGCAAACTTGGAAATCATAAGAATATTCTGACTTGTAAAATAATGTTTTTGAGAAATTTACAATATGACTGGAAAAGTGCTGTAGAATGCAGAGGGTAAGAAAGCTGAGTTTTCTGAAAATTTAGTTTGAATAATCTAAACCTCTTTCTGATTAATCAATTGTTCACTGTTAGCTCAAGAGGTTGAATCATAAAACCAAAATAACATAGTGACATAATTATAAATCCATAATGTAAATCACAGTCATACCAGTGGCAACTCCATACTAGTTGAATTTTGTTTTTAAGTATTTCCACCACAAGTATCTTTTCAAAGGAGTATAATTGAATCTGTTAATGCTTATAAAAGAACAGAAATAGTGATAGAACTCTGATGTTAATCCTTTTGCCCCCAAGGAAGGAAAATTAATACACCAGGCATTCCTGACCCACAAGATAAATTCCGCAATATCCCACATGCCATTTGTTTCAAAAACTGGCTGTGTGCCACACAATGCTAGAGCAAGGGTAGGCACTGGAATAAGTCAAGTACAGTTTCTGCCATCATGGTACTTAGAGTCTAGTGAAGACCTACAAACCAAGAAAAAAAAATTGAGCATACACAATCTCCACTTAGGACTAAAGTAAACATGCCTAAAAATAATTTTAGTAAAGAAAGTCAGTCCATGAAGATGATGGTTAAGCTAAGACCTAATGCAAACAGTAGGAAAGCATGAGCAAAGAGACACAAGAAACAAAGCTTGGACTTGAAGTGTTAGAAAAAGTAATAGAAAACTAGCATGAAGAATGTACTGAGAGATGCAAAGAATGGTGCAAGAGTAGGAAAGAACAGTAGACCAAATCATGTGGGTCTTTGAGCTATTGAAAAGGATCACAGACTTATGTAATGCCCTGCCATCACCAAAAAAAAATCTGAGCTGAGTTATTTAGATATTTAAGAACTCAAAAATTAAATTTATCTTCCTCTCAATTAAGCATTATAATATCCAACTAAATTAGAAAAAGCATTGCCCACAACTATATGCACATGTACATATATGCATTTAGTTGCCTCTGTAACTAAAGTTGTCTTTGCATCTGATGCTGGAACTTGAAATCCACAGGGCAAGCAGGCAGGAAGAGTAGATCTACAAAATGGCAGCCGTTTTACCTCTGCTCTCCCAAATTTCACACAAGTCTCTTGTATTCCGCCCTAAGCAGAAACTTATTCGGGAAGGGAATTCTAGGAAATGTAGTTCAGCCTCACCAGGTTGACACATTACAAAACCATCATGCCCTCTAAGACCCCTTTAATCTGGATCTCTCTGTAATTCAATATATGCCAAACAGAACCATCTTCTGTTCTAAACCTGCTTCCCCTGGGTTTCACCAATTTTGTAAATGGTACCACTTTTCTTCTATTCTCAAGTTTCTACTCTCCCAAACTTTTATCTTTCTCCTTTCCCCTTCTTTGCCACCACCAATCTGTAACTTAGTGCTATCATTTCTTCCCCTGAAGTGCCCACCCCATGCGTCTGGATTCAAACTCAACCAGGTGATTATACAATCCCACACATTGATTTCATATTTAGTTTGATATAAGCCCCATTCTGGGACCTCAGAAGTAGGAAAAGTGTATCCTCTCCTCCAAAACACATATAGGGAAGTGAGTTATGGCAGAGGAGCTAGCATGCTGTTACCATTATTTAAACCAAGAAAAACACTGTAGACAAGATGAAAGATCTAATAAAAAAGTGTTCTTATTCCCAATTCTAAAACTATAACATCTGGGCTTTCCCATGTGGAATAGTATTACATAAATAATCCAGCCTGGAAGCAGAAGAGCTATGAAGAAGTCCAACAAAGTGATAGATGATCTTGGACACTCTGAATATCACACCCAGTGGAGTTACAAGGAAATAGTGGTCATTGGAAGGTCCTGGTGAGCTGGTGCTGGTGTGATCAGCGGACTTTGTAGTCCCTAACAAGGAAATCACCTGAGTCATGTACCATTAATTCTACAGTTTACTTTCTACCTAGATAGCTTAACAGTCTCTGTTCCATAGGGACCTTTCCTGTTCCATCCCAATTTGCCACCTTATAATTAGTCATGGAAATCCAGAGAAATTGGCTCTCAAAAATAAACTTGAACTTTAAAACTAAAATAAACATTCAATTCTAGTGTTTAATTTTCTGATCTTAGTAGTTCTTAAGGGGAACAAATTTACTGAGCACATCCTATTTAATATTCTTGTCCACATAATCCAGTCAAAGCTCATGTTGCATTTCCTACTCCCACTTCGTCCTTCGTCCTTCCCCTGAAGGAAGTCACAGTTATAGCACGAATGCCAAAAGGCATTATGAGAAAATACGAGTAAAGAATAGAACTTACACCTAAGAAAGTGAACACAGTTCTCCTTTTCCCTTTACATGGTGGGAAAGTGGTGGGAGGGAGCTGTAATCCTTACGGTAGGTTGAGGACTTTGGGGCAAATCTCATCTGCCTGGGATTCAGGTTAGAAGATCTCTAAAAGCCTTTCCAGTTCTGTAAACTGATTGTCGTTATAGAACAAGTTGTACTTCATAGGCCCCCACTTAGATTTCTTAGTTGCTTAAACATGTAGAAAGAATATTCATTTGTTTTTTTTCCAGGCATATTTGTGAAAGTCCCATTGCGGTTGGAAGTTCTACATTTATGAAATATACTCAGGAATTCACCTTCCTAGAAATTTTATGAGGGCTCAATTCAGTCTTTTTGAAGAGTTGCAGGACATATTCTGTGATTGTAATAGTGGTTACTTCAATAGGAAACATTGATGGAGGATGTGCCTTTTACGCCTTTCTTTCCCTAAATAAATTATTAGATTAACCTTATCTATGACTATCAGCAAGAATCAACTCACACATTGCCTACAGCATGGAAAGGGAAATTCCCACATCAACTTAGGAGGAGAAAAAGTAGGAAGAGAATTGCTTCCAGGCCTTTAATTGCTTATCATTCTACCCACTACCACCTCTGCCCTCCATGTGTTTTTACTTGCTGTGTACCAAAATAATACGCTTATGCAGCTGTCCCTTATGCTCTGATGGTCCTGGCACAGTGTGAATTGCTAAGCACGAGATGCTTCTTATTTCCTAATATTTATTCTTCCTCTTAAGAGGCTAGTGGCCCTCTGAATTATAAAGTATGTTCTTGAGAGGTGGTGCAATGAGCCCGTTTAGAATCATCTGGGAGACATTTCCATGGCACCATTGGCCTCATACCTAAAAATGACTAAAAATGTTTTCTCATTTCAAAATTAATATCTATGGGAGTGGGTGTAGCTCAGTGGTTGAGTGCCTGCTTCACATGTACAAGGCCCTGGGTTTAATCCCTGCTACCTCCTAAAACAAAAAAAAAATCTTTGAATTGTAGAATGGTTAGAAAATAGAACTACTAAAAGAAAAAAAGGTTTCTAGTAATCTTTCCAGTCCAAAATAACCACCATTAATGATTCATGTAACAAAATCCATGTAGGTATAAAACATGTATAATTTATTTTTACAAAATGGAATAACATGCATGCTAATTTGTAGCCACCCTTTTTTCTCACTTAACAATATATTATGAACTTCTTTTAAATTTATAGATTTTTTGCTATTATATCATTTTTAAATAATTAGCATTCCACTGTAGAATATAATTTATTTAACCTATAGCCTGTTACTGAACACGTAAATTGTTTCCACTTTGGAAATGACATATGTAAAAGGACAGCATGTCATAAATTATATCAGTGTCCTCTAAGATGAGTTTATATCACACTTGTAACTTAAGTTGAATATGTATCTCAAGTCTCCACTTCAGTTCTGCATAAACAGACCTTTTTTCCAGGATAAGACCCATATGCAGGCAAGAGTTGACTACTAACTTAATTATTTCAGAGGCCCTTGGAAATATCTCCCCAATCTACCCTCACTTGCAACCTAAAATTATACCTTTAAAAAGCTTATCATTCATATTTTATAGACCTTCAATAGAGTAGGGACAGTGCGTTTTAAATACCCCCGCTCCCTGGGTCCTGCCATGAGTCTTCAGATAAAATGCATACATGCATTTGGCAAGGGAGCCAGCTGGTGAAGTACCATGTTCAAATCCAGGTCTATTAAACATTGTAGTACACTGAGCAAAAGAGAAGGGCAACTATATTTTCAAAGCTCTCAGTATAGAAGCTGCTGTTTCTCAGACTGGGCAAAAGAAATCAAGCATGTAAGGAGTGATAGAGATGAAATACTAGTAGACCCATGAGGTTGAAAAGGGACCTGAGGCTATAGAGCATTCAGACTATGCTCTATATGCAAAGCACCCCTTGAATGCACCCATCTTAGCAATTTGCTTCCACAGCTTTTCACTTCTGCAGGTGAGGGTGCAATGGGGCTATAGTTCCTTTATAATAATGGAAGTTGAGGAAAATCAATTTACAGGAAATTTTCATGGAATTTATTCTACAAAATGTCATATTCACACATTAAATGTATATTGAAGTATATTTTTTATATGAAAGTATGCTCACAGTATATTGTTAAACGATAGAAGCCTGTTACAAAACACTTTCTGGAGTGTGATCTCATATCGTAAAAATATCCTGTATTATGTGTATGTATATGTGTACATACACATTTACAGCAAAAGAGCTACAAAAATTCAAATGGACATGCTAATAATGGTTTTCTTTTTTTAATCTATTTTTATGATAAAATAAATGGCAACTATGAACATTTGAATTTCATGCCCTACTTTTTCTATTCATGCTTGATATTTTCAAACAATCAATTCTTATTGCATTTTGCCTTATTGATTTTTTCTTCTGTGTTTCATTCCCATGAGAATACAAAAGGTCTGGAATTTTCTTTCTGAATCTGTTCTGTCTCCCTTTTTTCCACTTTCTCCCACTTTTACTTTCTCAAACTACATATTTCTTATGTATTAAAAGTATTTAAAGGTGGTCCCTCTCTTCATTTGCCTTTGGAAATCCAGAATTTAAGTAGTACTTGGTAAAGTTTCATCTATCATGTACATTTTTCATTCTTTTTTGAAGCACAAATGGAATGAATTTATCCCATAATGCCCTAACTTTCAACCATCAAGAAAAAACAAGTCATTTAAATTTAGAGCTGACAAGAAAACAGACTCAGTTATTTCCAACATATATGTATTAAATATAGTCTGCTGAGGGTTTTGTGCAAAGGCAAAAGATACTTAAAATGTATATACTAGTCAATGAAAGTATTACTCACATATACATATACAACAAATGAGTCTGATCCAATTTCCAGAAATAATTGCCTAGCATTGAATATAAATTAAAGCCAAGTAAATGAGTTTATTTTTTTGAGTGATGAAATTCATTACTCTTATCTTAAAAAGAATGAAGTTCATTTATCTGGGATTGCATGGCACAAAACCGTCAACTTTATAAAATTTTCTGATTCTCTGGTTTATGACAAAAATGGCCAACATATCTCCATTCACTTTCCATACCTTTTAAAATACTGAAGAGTCTGGTATTTATTATACCATTCAATTTTTACTCTTTGAAGCTTTTTAAAATCTGAAGCCAGACAAAAACAAAAACAAAAAAACCCTAATAAAATAGTAGTAGTTCATACTTGTCTTGACAACTCTTAGTAAAAGAAATTGTGCATAAATAGTTTTGTGGTAGTAAAGTATGACTTTGGACATTTGAAAGTGTTTATTCAGTAGTCTTGTTAATTCCTGAAAGCCAATTAATAGATGGCATGTTGCAGAAACCTATTATATAGCATTCAAGCCTATCAGTTAAAGCCTTCCTTCTCAACTTAATGATTTATTTATTCATCCTTTCTCATTAAGACGTTTTAGCACATCAAAAGAGTGTCTAAGGAGCAACAGTAGAGCACAATTTATTAGTTTTTTGGATTATTGATGAATATAGTTTACTGGTTGAAAAGCTTTGATCATTCCTTTTGAATCATAGCTGAGTCATTCTTACTTCCCTACTCACCTTCCCCATTACTCACATGCTCTATGTGAAAGTAGAAACTGTTGAAAGTTTTCGGAGGCATTACATGAAAATCTTGCTTACATTATAGAGTAATTATCCTCTAAGCCCTGTGACCAGAACTGTGGACCCATGGACTAACTTCTCTTGCTTTTTCCACTATTGACCAGTTTGACTCTTCTTTCCCACTTCTTTGCTTCTAATGAAAATAAGGGCTGATTCAGTCAGGGAACATACTTACAAACAACAGAAACTGTCCCAGGCTAAGTGAAGCAGCAATTATATTTATTGGAAAGTTATCCATTATTTCATAGAATAACTAGCACCATAGGCAAGGGAATCAGACAGAAACATAGGAGAGCTGGGTGGGTGAAAACCCAGTCAAGTTAATGCCACTGTCGACCACTGGATGCTGTATGTGGTAGCTCTGTGAACTAAATAAATTCTACACTGTTTCTGTTTCTATGCATCATAGGCTACAGATTTAAAGTACCAAGATCAAGTGCATCAGTCAACTATTACCACAACAGTGTTGCATAACAAAATCATCCCAAAAAACTCAGTGACTTAAAATAACAATAATCTATTCTTGCCCGGTTGTGTGTGGGTCAGCTGGGGTTTAATTGATCCAAGTTGTGTTTGGCTATTCTTGGCTCCAAATTTCAGTATGGGTTCAATCTGAACTCCCTGTCTTTCATCCTTGTTGGATCAAAAGGCTACCTGGCATTTCTTCTCATGGTGATGGCAGAAGTTCAAGTTGGCAAACCAAACAGTAAGTACATTTCAAGCCTCTGCAATATGGCATCTGCTAGCTAGCATTCCATTGCCCAAAGCAAATCATATGGCAAGCCCAAAGTCAAGGGTCAGGGAAAACAGCTCCACATCTAGTGAAATGAACTGTGAAGTCAAATAACAAAGGACATGAACACAGGGTGGGATGAGGAATTGGGGCTAATATTTTAATTTATCCAGAGACGTTTCCTATGCATCAAGTTCTGATCTTGTGCTAGTGTTCTAAATATCATGGGGGTTAATAAAGCAAGTATGTGGTCCTTTCTATTTTTGTAGGGAAGAAAAGTCTCTATCCTCTGCCAAGATTCACACAATGGCAGAATCATCATACATAAGAGGGCTCAAGGGCTGAGCAGCCATCAAAACAACAAATACCCATCAAAAGTGCCAAATCATTTTGCTCTCTTATTCCCTTCAGTGGAGTTCAGGTGGATAGTAAAAGAGTGACATGCTTGGGAAGTGGAAATTAAATCAGAGTAGGGATTTGAGTTGGAGACTTATGCTAGATAAGTAGGAAAAGAGGAGGAAACATTTTTTTTTTCAGGATGAGATAATCAGACTTATATCTGCCCTGGCTCCAGACAGAACCCTAACCAATATGCTTTTGGAGAGACAGCCTAGGAGAAATAGAGTTAGGGCACTTAATGGCATCATTCTAATGAGATAATCATGAAAACCTTCAAAAGCTTTCTAGTAACTTCCTTCCTTTCTTCCTTCCTTCCTCCCTCCTTCCCTCCCTTCCTCTTTCTTTCTCCTCCTCCTCCTTCTTCCCAGATTTAGTTTTTATTTTGTAACTAACAGAACTTTACCTAACATACTCACTTTGAGGGACACACTGGGTTCTAGGACATGTGAAGTCTCCAAAGACTCTCCCGATTATGCAGCATTATTTATACCTACTAGAGAATCCAGGAAAGGCTCACTGTCAAGTGCCCCTCCTAATAACATCTTCCAAAACAGGTAGCTGGATGAATGTTTCCCGTTTTCAAACCAGGACAGGGACAACTGGATAAAATCAAGCAACTGCTAAGTGCTGTTTTTAAGTGCTAGAAAACGCCACAAAACACCACTAAAGTGGCATCTAACTCTACTTGAAAGGTCATAATTATGCTTTTTACTTGTCAAGCACTTTGAATATATTCAAGTCTTTTCATAAGGAAAGAGTTCCTGGAAGTTCACTCCAAGTATCCAGATGTTTCTAGGTAAGTCATAGGTCTTCTTTCTATAATGAGAAACAAACATGTGAAAGGGAATCAAAAGATGCTTATAATTCCTGCCAGCTTGCCTTGTCGATCCAGCCATCCCCAAAAGTCATTTGATATAATAGACTTGCAGAAACCATTTTATTCTGTCACACCAAGAGTATCATTAAATTAGTAGTAATTAAGATCATAGAAATGGTTTAACCACTGTCCTTTTATCCCATACTCCTGGAGGTAATGCCTAATTGAAGTATATCAAAGAGAAAAGAGGAAGGGAGAAAGGTTTATTAAGCTTCTTTGATGGCTGCTTAAATCCAAAGAACATTATAAAGATCTTTATTCACAGTTAACATTTGAGACTTCACTATGTGCTAGGCACTGTGCTAGGAACTCCAAATGCACTATCTCCTAATCACTGAAACCACCCAGTGGATAGCTGCTGTTACTGTTTTTACTATAGATGAGGAAAATGAAGCTTAAAGAGATTAAGTAGTTTATAAAGGTCAGACAGATAGAATGCAGGCAGAGTTTGGGATGGAACTTCTGTCAGGTACCAAATCTGTGCTTTTGACTCTAATTGCAGCCTCTATATGACCACATCCAGTTATTTTCAAACCATGGTCCTCAAAACCATAGACAATCCTTAAAGCTTCCTTGAGGCCACAAATAGGAAAAAGCAGTCAGAGCTTTTATATATATATCTCAGAGATATAGTTAATAATTGGCCAATCTAAAAACTGGAATTCAAATATCCTGGTCCTTCTCTATTTTTTCCTTTGTGTGTGTGTGTGTGTGTGTGTGTGTGTGTGCTTATTCCACTTGCATTGACTCCATTTATTCAGATTATTTCAGGTTCAGTTAAGAGAAAATATTACTCTTAATCTTTTTAGTAAGAAAGGGGAATATATGATTCAAACAAGTGAATCGTCTTCAGTAATTCAGGTACAGCTTGATCCAGAAATTCACAATGTGAATAGGGCTCTGGTTGTTTTTAAACAGTTTCTCAGCTGTTTCCTCCATATGTTGGCTTTTTCCTCACCCTTATTTCTCTCATAGCATTAATGGCTGCAGCAATTCCAGATTTGCCCTTTTCACTACACAGTCCAGAGCAAGAGAAATGGTCTCTTCCTTAGCTCTGTAATCCTCCAGCAGAAATTCCTTCAGATTTCAATGGTCTGAGCTGGGTCATGTACTCATTCCTAAACTAATGACTACGGCTGAAAGAAATCAGATCTCCTGATTGGCCTAAACTACTCAAGTCACTAAAGGAAAATCAGTATTCATTTGCCATAAGAAGAGCCACCCAGGCTAGAGATATAACTAAGTGATGCCACTACATATAACAAAGTATATGCTCCAAGGGAGGCTGAAGCTGTATCATATATAAGCTAGAATAACAGAGCAGCACTTTCTAGAAATAACAATAGTAAGCAGGCTGGCCCACCAGTAAGCCAGCCAACCTGCTACTTCTCCTGTTGGTAGCTACTGTGCTCAAGCTGAACCAGCATAGGAAGGTAGATGACTATGCCTCAGACTGGGCAGGTGAAGAGCACGAGTCTCCAAAGTATGAACAGAGGTTGATAAACTGGCCTGTGGGACAAATATGGCCCACTGCCTATTCCTGTATGGCCCACAAGCTAAGAATGGTTTTCATATTATTAAATGGTTAAAACAAATCAAAAGAGGGAGATTTCATTATGTGAAAAATTATATGAAATTCAAATTTCAATGTTAATAACTAACTTATTGCAACATGCTCATTCATTTCATTTATATATTATCTATGACTGCTTTTGAAATATTTACTGTCTGGTGATTTACAAGAAAAGTCTACCAAAACTTGTGTATTTGTTTCCTAGGGCTGCTATAAAAAGGTAACACAAACTGGGAAAATTAAAACAACAAACAAAAATCAATTGTCTTCATGGTTCTGGAGGCTCAAAATCTGGAATCAAGGTGGTGGTGAAGCAGGCTAGTTTAGGGAATGGGAAGACAAATCTAAAACCTGGCAGTAAAACATGGCCATGAAACACTTGGCCATGGAACCCTGCAGGGAAACCTCCAAGGAAAAGACCCCACCAGATAGCTGCTGGAAGAAAACCGCAAGAATCCTCCATTTGGAACGTGATTTCGTCTGAGATCAAGGAAAGCCCCATATATCCTCAAGGGGGCCTTATCATTGGGCCCCCCTGGGAAACTGACAGTTGGGGTAATCAATCAAAACAGCAAACATCTGGGAACCCTCCCCCAACTACTAGAAAGGGGAGGAATAATTAACGGTTTAAATTAACCGCACAAGCTAAATTGCTCTCTCTTTCTGCCTAGAGAAGCCCACAACAACACCTGGAGACCCATAATCTGTTATTTTCTCCCATTTTTATTCACTTCTCTCATTTCCTTAATAAACTCCTGACCTAACTAAACAAGCATGTTCTTAAATTCTTCTATGTAACATAGCCAAGAACCCTAGAGAAATCCGGCTCTAGTGGCAGGGCCATGCTACCTTTGAAACGTGTAGGGGGAATCCTTCCTTGCCTCTTCTAGCTCCTGGTGTTTGTTGACAACCCTTGGCATTCCTTGGCTTAAGCATCACACCAGTCTCTGCCTCAGTCTTCACATGGCCATCTTTCCTCTTGTGTATCGAAGTCCATGTCTTCCTCTCTTCTTATTTTGTCTTTTTTTTTTTTTAA
This sequence comes from Cabassous unicinctus, assembly GCA_029593785.1. Taxonomy (NCBI): domain Eukaryota; kingdom Metazoa; phylum Chordata; class Mammalia; order Cingulata; family Chlamyphoridae; genus Cabassous; species Cabassous unicinctus. The sequence continues at coordinate 15,640 of JAQZBX010005397.1, forward strand.
CCGGGAGGTCCCGGGGATCGAACCCAGGTCCCTCCATATGGGAGATGGACGCCCAAGCATTTGAGCCACATCCGTCCCCCTCCTCTCTTCTTAGGACACCAGTCACAGTGGATTAGGGCCCACACTAATCCCGTAGGACCTCGTCTTAACTTGATTCCATCTGCAAAGACCCTATTTCCAAATAAAGTCACATTCACAGGCACCAGGGGTTAGGGCTTTAGGACTTGAACACATTCCTTTGGGGGTCACAAATCTACTATAACATTCTGGTTTAAAATACTAGTTTTCAGAGTATGATCCCTGAACTAGCAGCATCAGTTTCATCCGAAAACCTGTTAGAAATGGTAAGTTTGGGGCCTACTCCAGACTCTTTAACCAGAAATTCTGGGAGTGGAGACCAGTAATCTGTGTTTTAAATAAACCCTTTAGGTGATTCTGATGCAGGCTAAAGTTTGAGAACTACTGGTATAGATGGATGTTAAGATGGAAAAGATCTGAAGTTGAAAGCTCAAAGGGAGGGGCACTATAGAGTGTTACCTAATTCAAGAGTGTAAAATATAACAAGTCATAAAACTTAATAAAAACAAAAATAACACTACTACCAATAAGTGATGTTTATGACACACTTAGGGTGTGTGTGATATTTTGCTTTCCATTTTTGATAACAATAGCCTATGAAATAAATACTGTTATTCTTCCCATTTTGTAGTTAAGTAAACCAAAGCTTTACAAGATTGTGACTAGTCACATTACTAATAGGTGGTGCTTCTAGGTTGAGACCTAGATGTTTTGATAGCAGGGTCAAACTTCTTAATGTCATAAAGGTGACACTGTACCTCCGAATTCTACATAAATGGAAGCATTGCTTAAAAAAAAAAAAATTCTATGAGTTTTGAACTCTATGGAGTATGTGTATATAAAGTAAGGGGCACATCCTACCCCATTCCCTTCTTGCCAGGGAAACTAGTTTCAACTATACCAGGCATGTAGCCTCTTCTTGAATAGGTCCCAAGGAAACTCCACGAACATTTGTAACCACCCACTCTAGAACAAATTTCATTGTCTTTGTAACTTATATAAATTTAAAATGTGACACCCCCCCCCACCCTTTCATTTTCATATCACTGGGAATCTTTAATCTTTTCTTTACTATTTAGATTGTAATTACTTATGCTTTTGTTGTATTCCACATAATTGTTAGGATAGCTTACTTTGGTCTACTTTTACATGACATTAAAAATTTTATTTTCTTTCCGTGGTTGGGGAAGCTGAACAGGAAAGGGAGACTACAAGGAATGGGAGGAGGTACAGGAGAGATGAGGAGGAAATGAACACCAGAAGAAATAGAAAAACAAAACAAAATATCCTTGGTGTTGCAGGATGTCAAATCTAGGCAAAAGATACCTAACACCAGTGATATGACCTTTTATATTAGAAAAACAAAACCATGTTGAGATGTGAGAGACACTTGAAAGGCACAATTTGAATTTTGAGCAATGTTTTCCATATGGTGCATATGCCTTCCATAATCTTTATCGGTTTCTAATTCTCTTTTCAATGAAATTCATGTTTCCGATTTCAATCCGTAAAGACTAGAAATTTGAACCCTGTAACCCTTAATAATGTATTGAATAAGAATGAAAAAATTTACAAAAATGAAATTAGATATATCTTTTATATATAGAATGGAGTTTTAGTGAGATTCAGTATCAATGTCTAAAGAATAAAGAGTATCAGTTAATCTAAATGGTTATAATAGAGCAATTGACCTAGGAAACCAAGAGCAAGTTAGAGAAAAATTTGCTTTATGTTGCAAAGTTTTTGATTCTGCTCATTAAAGCCAATGAAGCAACAACTATATGTGGAAATTGGGTCCCCTATCTCACCCATTGAACTCTGGGAGACCAGGTTATGGATGACGTTGGTGGGGAGATACTGAAATTCATTTCCCCGTAGACCTAACACTGATGATTTTTAGGATATTTTGACCTTTAATTGCAACATGTTTAGTTTCTTACCTTCTTAAACAAGGTATGTTTGATTAGAAGTAATTGAGATTGGTTTTCATGTGCTAATAGAACACTGAATTTCTGATTGCAGTTTCAGAGGTGTATCTTATCATCTTTATCAGTCATATCTACAGTCC
>JAQZBX010005397.1:17885-56665 GCA_029593785.1 Cabassous unicinctus
ATAAATGGAGGCTTTCTTTCATTCAATCCTGTTTCCCTCTAATGATTCTGATAACTGAAGTGTTGGATTTTATTAAATAGAACAGAAGTGAACTCTCCAGAGATTAAAGCAGCTATTGGGATTCATACCTGCTGAAACAGAAGGAGTCTCCTCCCTTTGTAGCTGACAGACCCATAATGAACACACTTTCAAGCTGGCGAGAACGAAAAACATGAAACAAAATCTTTTGAAGACTAGAAAAATGGAAAATGCCACTAACATAGTGAAACCCCTTAAAGTGTTTACTAAGAGACAGAAGAAAACCCTATTTAAAGGTCACATTGTCTTGTGTGAATTAGTTTGGCTTTGAGAAGATAAATATTGTGCATAGCGATATAAGAATGTCTACAATGAACAAAGAAATTATCCCTAATGGCTAATGTTCTCTGCGCAAATGTTGGCTTTCAAATACTTCATGTAAAGGGACTGTTTATTAATTGGCTAAAGCATCCCTTAGAACTTCTGAGATTAAGACCACAGTATGCTTCAAGGTTCTTTCTTTCTTGAAAAAAAAATTGTATTCAGATTTAGAAAATAAATTGACTGCAAAAAGCATCATTATCTATTTTTATATTTCAGAACTAACCTATCTTTACTTTTCAAAAACATTGCTACAGCATGCCTTATTATCCATTAAATGGCCATTTGTGTTTTTACTGCAGCTTCAAAAATTATATAATTATAACAAAATTTGCTCTCAAGCTCAAATAGGTTCTGTGACTTTAAATGCAAATTATCACCCTGTTCCTGAGGCTAGTGAAAAGAAGGATTGCAACTAGCAAGCTGTTATTTAAAAGGAATTTTAACCCCTTAGGCTGACAACAAACACAAACCCGGATTGCCACAAAATAGAAGCCAAGGAGTCTGTTGGAATAAGAGCTGCCATTTCCAATAAAAACAGAGTGCCGTAAAAATGCCATTGTGAACAGGGCCTGATGTTGAAATCACTGATTTGATATAGGTGAGACTGAGGGTGAAAAACTAGGGGTAATAAGAATGAGATTTTTCTTTGGTAGAGGTGATTTGAGGTGGCTGCAATGTTCCATAAACCTTAACACTCTCCCTCCATCACCCTTCCCAACCTGACAATCCATTGATTTTCTTAGGTTGGGAATGATTGATGCACCATTGGCTCCAGGGAACCACAGTGGGATTTACTTCTTTTTTAATTAGAAAACAAATCGAGCTCTAGAATCTATGTATTTAAAATTTAGGTTTCACTGAGAACCTTCACTAAAAGTGAGCATTCTAAATCATGTTCTGCTTATTACAACGTGCTTATTTAGAACTTTACATTTCACCCCAGGCTTTACAATTCCTTAAATGAATCATTCCCTGTATCCTCTTAGTTGCTAATGGCGCAATTCTTCAAATGGCTAATGGTCCAGGCCAGTTCATTGCAGTAGCTTGTTAGGGGATCCATGTGTCTATTTTGTCCTAGCCATCACGAGTCCTGTTCTCTCTGAAAAGTGGCTGGGTGCCCAGGGAATTAACTAGCTACTCCTGCTTGGTAGAGAAGAGAATCAAAGACTGGCACTTGGCAGGGGCCTCCACCTTCACAGCTGCTGAGGGCTAAATTATTACACGTGGGCTCCTCCAGCAGTGTTGGCCGAGCACAGCAGAGCCTCTCCTCTGTCCTTTAACACTGGACTTGGGTTTCAGAACTAAAATAAAGGGAGCAGACTGGACTGCTCAGTTTACCCAAAGCAGAGCACTTAGCATGTCATCCTGCTCCTTTGCTGAAATGCAATGGACACTCTTCTGCTCTGCATGTGCATAGGAACTGGTACAGACACTCCCTTTGAGCCTAATGTGATTGTTTTGGAGGCTTGATGGGTATGCAGAGGTACAAGAGATGATTGAACTGGGCTTCTAAGACAAAGTAACACCATTCAAGGAGAGATGCTAACAAAGCAAGGAGAGCAGCTTTCATCACGGTCTCATGGAGAGATTGTACACTGAAAGGGTAGATGCCGCTTTTCTCCCCTCTGCTTAAAGAAAAGAACTGGTCTCAATCAACCTGTGCTTCACCGGCCTTACAGGATTTTCATAGAGTACTAATTGCCTTGGCATTAGATGTCCTGTAAGTGTCCAGTATACTGGTCAGATGTGTCTAAGGAGGATAGCATTTTTAAGAGAGGCAGGGAAGGTTCACGCGAAGACCCTAGAGCATTAGTCCGGGACCCCCTACATGACTGTAGGACTAAAATTGACTTGGGCTTTCTGTACCTCCATTTTTTCATCTGTTGACTGTGTGTATAAATATATAAATGGGTAGTCCTTGTTTTTTTCCCAATAGTTTTAGGATGTAAAATTACATGAATGCTCAAATTTTAAATTATAAGGTAAATTAGATATTTTTATACTGTCCAATTCTCTCATTCCACACTCAATTCTACCCATCAGAGTAGGGCAAACTCTACCCTGATCCATTTTCCCCAAGGCTATTAGATGAGAAACTGAGACTTACCTATTTTTGGATAGTTTCCTTCTAAGATCTACTCAGAAAAGAGACTGACCTATTGTGTTTTATTTATCTTGCTCATAGTGACAGACCTTAGTACAAGGATTCTTAACCAGCTGGTCCATGAGCTTGAATTGAAAAGAATCAACTTATTATATATGTTTTTCTGACCTCTAACTGAAATCTAGCATTTCCTTCATTTATGAATGTAGGCAATAAATTACAGGAGTATTCATTTTATGTCACATTGCAGTTCTTGCATATCTCAAAAAATCGCTTACAATCACCCATACTGCGAAATTACGGTAGTTGTTAGACCCAACACTAGTTGAGTGTCATAAAGCTATCTGCCGCTACATTTTGAGAAGGGGTCCGTGGTTTTCACCTGACTGTCAAAGGGGTCCAGAAACAAAAAAGTTTGAGAACCCCTGCTTTAGTACATTTAGGAGTTTTATGATCAGCTCTACCGTTATCTGTGTTATCTACCATTATTCTGTGTGGCTTTTATTTCTTGCACTTCTCAAGATAATGTTTTCACAGAAGTTATATAAAAATATATAAAAATAAAACTAAATCATTCTCCCACCATAGTCCACACCAACTGAAACCTGTTCTCTTTTACTCATCTTCCAAGAGGAAATTGCCATTTAGTAAAATAAGACATTTGTTCATTGTTCATGTTGGTTGTCTGAGAACCTCTGTAGTTCAAACAACTAATTTGTTAACATCTCATTTGTCAACCGGTTGCTTCACTATAATGTGGATACTGCCTTAGAATAGTTTTACACTTATTAGAAATATTGATGCAAATGGAATTTGAAAGAAGCCATCTCTCTATCTCAAAGGCAAACCCATAATAAAACCAGTATTAGAAGGGTCTTCTATATACTGGATCATATTTCATTATACATTTTAATTATAGTTTGTGAGAAACTCACAAATACTTCAAGAAGTGCCTCTCCGACATTCCTTTTCTAAGTGTAATCTTCAAAGAAAATAAGGAGAAAAATCAAGAAAGGCTCTTGTCTTTGCAGGTGGTTTGCTATGGTAACAAAAGTCATCTCAGAGAAATTACCTTAATATAGCCCATTTCCAGTTATATGTAGTAGGAACCCTAAAACCCACAACTGAATATGACACTTTCTGGGAGAAACCCTATTTGTTTGGGGGCAATCATTAACTCTTGTCGGCTCCTGGGATCCATTTAATTCAGCATTATCCAATAAAAATATAATGTGAGCCATATATGTAATTTTAAAATTTGCTAGTAGGCACAGAAGAAAAAGTAAAAAGAAACAAGTGAAATTAATTTTAATAACAGATTTACTTTAGCCCACTGTTTTAGTTACCTTAGGGTTGCTCAAGCAATTACCATGAAATGATGAGCTGAAACAATGGGAATTTATTAGCTTACGATTTTGAGGCTAAAAGAAATTCCAAATCATGGTGTCATCAAAGCATCATCAAGGCGATGCTTTATTCCTGAAGACTGTGGCGTTCTGGAGCTGGCTGCCTGCGATCCTTGGTCCTATGTTTGTCATATGGCAAGGCACATGGTGGCGTCTCCTGGTCTCTCCCTTCTCTTCCAAATTCCAAGTTCTATTGATTTCAGCTTCGGGCTGCTTCCTCTGTGGCTTTCTCTCTCTCTCTCTGTCTGAATTTCACTGATTTTATCAAAATTCAATTCAAAACCCATTGAACTTACAATGGGTTCACACTCATTGGAATGGATTGAAGAACATGTTTTTCTGGGGATATATACCACTTCAAATCACCACACTCAGTGTATCCAAAATATTTCAACATATGAGCAATATAAAAATTATTAGTGAAATATTTCACATTATTATTTGATACTAAGTCTTCAAAATCCAGTGTGTATTTCACATTTATAAAACATCTCAGTTGGGTCCAGCTGCATTTCAAGTGCTTAGTAGTCATAGGGCAGCTGATGACTACAGTATTGAACAGAGTAGATTAATCCATTGCTTTTTACCAGGACGTGTAATGGTACCTGAGGGACCAGAATGAATTAATGTGTCTCAAACCATGAGCAGCTTTTTCTATTTTTTCCAACCAAACTCTGTTTTTAACAAATTATTATTAGTAAAGTGCCTCTTTGATGCATTGAACCATACAATCATTTATTCTTTCAATATCTAGTTATTACTTGGCACTGAGCTTGTCTTGAATAGTACCTGATCTCATAGCTTTGAAAAATGAACAATTGATTTTCTACTTACTGGCAGGATCACAGTTTACATTTTTTAAAGCAAAGTTTTATTCTATAATAGTTTTAGATTTACCAAAAAAATAGTGACAGATGCTACAGAGAGTCCCCATATACCCCATATCCAGTCTCCCCAGTTAACATCCTACATTAATATGGTATATTTGGCACAATTAGTGAATCAATATTGATACACTGTCATTAACTAAAGTTCATACTTTTTTCAGATTTTCTATTTTTCCTAATATTCTTTTTCTGTTTCAGGAGCCCATCCAGGATGCCATATAATGTTTAGTCATTATATCTCCTCAGGCTTCTCTTGGCTGTGACAGTTTCTCAGACTTTCCTTGTTTTTAATGACATTTTCCTTGTTTTTGATGACATTGAGAGTTTTGAGGAGAACTGGTCAGGAACTTTATAGACTGTCCCTCATTTGGGACTTGTCTGATGTATTCTCATGATTATAATGGGTTGTGGGTTTTGGAGAAGAAGACCACAGCGTTAAAGTATCAATCTCAGCCCATCATATGACGGGTACATATTATCAACAAGACTTATCACTGTTGATGGTAACTTTGATCAACAACCTGAGGGGGTGTTTGTCAGGTCCTCCACTGTGGAGTTACTCTTTTCCTCTCATTCCATTCTATACTCTTTGGAAGGAAGTCAGTATGCACAGGCCATACTCAAAAGAGTGGGGAATTATGTTCCTCCTCCTTCAGGGCAGCATATTTACCTTAATTATTTCAGATTCTTCTGCATGAGAGAGTTATCTATTCTCATTTATTTATTGAATCATTTTTTTATATCTGTTTAAATTCATGAATATTTATTTTATACTTTGGGTTATTATCCAATTCATCTTTATATTGTTGCTCAAATTGTTCCAGTTTTGAGCCTTGGAAGCTCTTTCAGTTGACTCCTGTATCTCTTTGCAATGCCTCCATCAATGAGGTCTTTTGTAATTGTTTCCCTGCCCCAGTCCTAGAAATAGGCATTTCTCCAAGAAGCCCAGGTTCCTTTTATTGGAGAATTGGAGAATGGTAAAAACAACAACAAAAAACAAGATCTGGGTTCTAGGTGCTTAACGTTTTTATAGAGCATTATTAGTAACTTATAATCAGGTTTGCCTGGATAAAAACGAGCAACATATACTATACTGGACATTTGCACACAATAAATTTGAAGAACATCTGGAGTCTCCAGGGTAGTGCCATATTACCAAGGTGATCCTGTCAACAGCCACCCAGGTATAAGATAGGAAATATGCCCAAGTCAAGTAAATTAAGATATCACAATGTTTTTTTGTGGATGAAATATAAAAGACAGTTAGAGATTAATGTTTATTTTTATGTTATATTAACACCACCAGATAAAAATTCACCACAGTGAATTAGTTTTTGGCCAATGAGAGACAAAATATTACTATGAAACTGAAAAAGGTTTAAAATTATGGAATTGTGTTTGTGTGGGTGTTCACTAGATTGTAAGGCCTTTAAAGATCATGTTTTTAAGGACTTGTTATAAGCATAATGCCTGGGACATAGCCTCCATATATCTCTTAATCTACTGAACTGAATTATAATTATAATCTCTAAGTGTTGCTACCTATCTTTATTATAAGCATTCAGTTTGATCACATTCAAATCGTCAAGAAATTGAAAAGAGGATTTTTCTGTTCTTAAAAGGACAGAAACTCACAATGATTAATATAATACTCCAGTCTTTTCAACTGCCAAATCCCTTATCTTGCTCCTCCCTTGCCCCACCTGCTCCAGTACCACAAAATCATTTAAAATTTTTCTCAAAAAAGTCATGGAGTGATCATTACTTAAGGTAAAGTTGGGCAAGGCCAAGTCAAGATTTCACTGAAACCTTACAGTGGAACTGGTCTTGGAGTAATGAAGAGAGTTCCTTTCAACTATGGAAGCACTAATTCAAACCATTTTTGGTGTTTCTGTTGATTGCGTTGCTTCTAACTCAGTAGGGCAGTGACCTCATCCTAGCCCTGCCTCATACTGGTTGGTAATTCCACTCCCTTCATCTGACCACCCCTGCAGTTATCTATAGCTTTCTCTCTCCCCAGTCCCGTCCCTCTTTCTATACCTGAGCTGAATCTCCAGTCTTCAAATGCATCTTGCTCCCACTTGCACTTAACTCTCCAGATATTCCCATTAACTCTTCAGGTTTTGGCAGATTGGGTGTGAAGAACAGTAAGCTACACACCCCAGCGTGATTCAGGGACCATGACTTCAGCCTCTACCATCTCAGAATCTTTTGTTAAACTTCTTGAAACAAAACCTAAGAAGATGATGAATTGTTCACTACATGTATTTAAGGCCCTATATTAAACCTATGTTTGGGAGTTCAGCTCCATAATCTTGCCAAACAAAGGTTTTGAGAAAATGGCAGCCTTATTTTTCAATCATTCTCTTTCCCTAGATAATATACTTGGATTGATGTGCATTCTCCCTTTCTCTATCTTTCTCTGTCTCTCTTTTTGTCTTTCTCTCTTTTTCTCAGTATAGTGTCATTTAGTTCAAGCATTTGCCTAAACCAAGGATCTTTCTACCAAAGCCCTAAGAGATGACCTTTTACTCTCTACTTAAACATCTTCATTGCCTAGCACTCATTTCTCTATGAAACTTTTTGTTTCATTTTGAACAGTTTCATTTGTGGAAATCTCCTTTTCATTCTGAACTGAAATATATCTTATCATCTGCACCTATCATTCCTGGACTCAAATGAGAGTCTATATGCAGAGACTTTTTAAAATAGCAAAGAACTGAATTAATATAAAATATATTAATATCAATTCTACCAGATAGAGTTTGAAAATTTGACAAGCACACTGTCTTATCCAAGTCATAAGAATCGATGAATATGGGACTAGGGCAAGGAAGACACCCTGCACTGGTTTCTGAAGAGATCCCTCCAGTTCAACATCAATTCATCAATCAATCTTCTTTAAACAGCTGTACTTAAGCAATGAAAGGCAGGGATCAGCCTAAGCCAAGAGCTGCAGAACAGAAACAAAGCTAAAGTGGGAAGAAAACCAGGACCCAAGGACTAAAGCAGACTAAGGGTCAAAAGAAGCAGAAGGAGGTTGGCATGGTTGAATCATCTCTGCTGGTTTAGACACCTTCAGTCTTCAGAATTTTCAGAGGCAGTGGTTTTATTTCCTGCTCCTCTCCTGCATAGACAGAGCAGACAGCTTCAGAGTACTTGAGAAAGTGCTCTAGCTCTGAGTCCACCAAATAAAAACAGCCCCTAGTTTAGAAAAGAACCCAGCTGAAGGCTCGAGGAGATTCCCACACCATCATTTTGGGAGCTGTCCTTCTGGCTTGGTTGAATGTGCTCAGCTTCCAAGCTGTGTCTTGGATGACCAACCTAGGCAGCAGTCTTGGATTTGGGAAAGGGTAGGAAAGAGCAGGACCAGACCCTAGGTCCACTAGGCAAGTGATGACTACTCCCATATCCAAACTTCCATCCTTCATCTGAAATCACCAGAAGCTGTATGGCACTTGAAGTGGTGTAAATGGAGCACCTTGATCCAAGTAGCACAGAATGCTTGGATACATTAGGTACATGGATATGGCCTATGGGGAAATCGCAGGCTCATAAAACTTATGGGATAGTTCTCACAGAGAGTAAGAAATTGACTCAATATATAACATAAATGACTAAATGTGAGTAACTTCTGGGTCATTTAGAATTAAAATTGGTACTATATATCAATTGGAACATAAATTCAGAGTTCACGATAAGGTCTAGGATATGGTACATGACCTTATAACATGATAATTAGACTTTTATATCCCAGAAACCTTATATGCTTTTTCAGGACTGATTCATTAAATGCCTACTTAATCATATCATGATTCTTTCATAAATGTTAGCTTTGGTAGCGATCTTAACCTTATGGATAAAAGGCCCAAGCTAACTAGAAAATTTCCAAGATATTTATTGTATACACTACTATTCAATGTAATACTATAATGTAAATCTATAAAATGCTCTTGGCCCAACCAAAAGATCATACTGATATGTTTTCGTCAGAGAATATTAATAATAAGTAGCAAAACTCCTTCCTTGAAGGTTTAGCCAACAACAAATGCTATGCTTAGGGATTTTACATAGCATTTTACCTCTTGCAGAATAATTTAATGACCCAAATTCTAATTGAAAATAAATTAGGCATTCTTGAATCCTAGCAGAATGATAAAATTTAACACTGGAAAACCTGTCTCAATGCGCAATTCAAAGGTTAAAATTTTAGAATAAAAATTAAGATTCACTATTCATGAGAAAATTTGATCACAATAATGAAGTGACATTCTGTATATCAAATCCCAGGTCTCTTTTAACTCTCTCTACCTTTTTTTCTTTTAATGACAAAAAGTAGGGATTACTTAGTGATACTCTTAGCTGAGATAAAGCAGTGTGTCACAATCAGCTTTGCCTTTGCCCCTTACTGCTGCCCAAGCACCCTCTACCATAATACAGATGTGGCCCAAGAAGATCACCTTCTTCTTTTCTCCTGATATAGAGCATAACAGATGTTCACAACTTAATTAGCTACTTAAAAACACTTTCTGTGAGGGGAGTAGATGTAGCTCAGTGGTTGAGCAGCCTGCTTCCCATGTACGAAGCCAGATCCCTGGTACCTCCTCTAAAAATAAACAAACAAAAAACCCACTTTCTGTGGAAGATGATGTAAAGAAAAACCTTTCACCATTATTTCATCTATTTGCGGCTTAACTTTTCTTTCCCGTTCAAAGAAACCTCCCAAGAAGCTTGCCTGGGCTTATAACACTCCTGTAGAACATTCATTGCCTCCCAGAAACTCATGATTAGAGGTCAAGCCTTGAAAGTCACATAGTTCAGCCACTTCCACAAATGCTCTCACTTTTGAGCTTCTTCTGGGTTTTGTCACCTCCCTTTGCTCCCCATGGAATGAGACACTTAAATTACAACAGCCCATTCAGTAATACACAGCAGCTGCCTGATTTGACTTTGTCTCAGTATTTGCATTTGAGAGAGGGTCCTGGTTGTCTGGTTCACTCCAGAAAATTATTATAGATGTTGCAGTTGGGTCAACTGACTCATGGTTTAAAAAATAAACCACCCTTTTGTTGACACATGCCCTACAATTAAGATAGAAGTCTTTCGTTCAATGTGATGAAATATTTGGCTCTTGAGAAAATGTCACTAGCTTTGTTTTTCTTAGCAAGGAAAGCAAATTCATATTTTCATATTAGGCTGAATCTCAACTGGGTCAGTTTTGTGGTATCTCAATAAATTCTGAATGCTCAAAACTTACATTCTGCTCAGCAAAAATAAACTCCAACAGCCTCTTTAAGTCAGAGACGTTAGAAGCCATTCTTTATCCTTTCTGTGCTCTGCCTGGCTGCTGGGCTGCTGACCTGAGGCTTTTCACCTGGTGATCCGATGACTCAGGGCATTCAAAAAGAGAGAAGATAACAAGATATTTGGATGGTTAGATCTAGAGGCAATTGAAAAACCTGCTGGGTGGGCTATTTTCCTGTCAGTCTGGGATACTAATTTGGCAGATAACAATAGAGTCTCTCTGTGGTGCCTACTAATGTTCTGGAAAATGGAGTAGGTAGAGAAGGAGAAACCAGACTTGACAGAACAGTCCACAGCCTCTTAGTCTTTAAGTGTTTTACACTTTCTGACAAATTTTCAAGAAGGTAACTTGTTCTTTTTATTTCAGCTATAAAATTGTCTTGGAAGAAAAATCTGGACATAGCAAGCTTTATCATAGTGGGAATTGTGTCTGGTGGTGAGCTTTAATAGAACTTGTTATCTTTTCTCTTAAACCAGATCTTCTTGTGTTTACTCTCTCTCTGCTGATGGTGTTAGTATCCACTGACAGCCAGGCAAGAGATCTTGGAAACCTCTTTTTTTCACCCACCTCACCTTCCACATATACACACAGGATGAGTCTACCTCTCAAATACTTCTTGTCTCTTTGTTTCCTCCTTTTCTGCCACCATGCAAGTTGAGGGCTTCCTCTCTTATCCCCCACATGCAATGGTCTTCGAAATTCCCTGCAATCTCTCTCTCTATTCCAAACTAGACCCCCAGAATGATCTTTCTAAAGTGCAAGTCTAAGCACTCCCCTGCTTAAAAACTTTCAATGGCCAGCCATTATCTCAGGATCAAGTTCAGATTTTTTACAGGGCATAAAATGGGTTCACAAGCCTCCCCAAAGTATATTTGGGAGCCATAAATTATAGCTTAAGGATGTGGGCTCTGGAACCGTTCTATCTGGGAGTCTGCTGTTCCCTTTACAGCTTGTGTGATTTTAGGGAGTTACTTAACCTCCCTGAACTCGGTCACTTCATTTGTGAAATAGTGATAATAACAGTATCTACCTCACAGAGTTGTGAACCCTAATTAAGATAATACAAAAACACTTGGCATGGTGCCTGACATATAACTATGCTCAATGGTTACAAAGTGTTGTTGTTGTTGGCTTTTTTTTTTTTTTTTTTTAACTTTCTGGTTCTATCTTTTACTGCTTTTTCCCAAAACTCCATATATTCCAACCATATTCAATTACTGTCTTTCACTGGACAATATCCTGTGATATCCCACCACATTTTCAGGCCCTTTTCAGGCCAGGAGAATGGGGCAGATTTTATAGAGGAATTCTTAAAGGAGCTATGCATCACTGGAAGGTAGTAGGTATTGGGTTGAACTAGGATTGAACAAGGAGATATGAAACCATTGCTTGGGTCAAAGTCTAAAACAAATTGGCTCTTTTATTGAGTCAAATGGGAGGAGACTAGGTTATAATGGCATAAAAGCTGGTGCAAGCTAGTGTTTCAAGAAGAAAAGTTCAGCAAACTGGGCATGCAATGGAAAATTACTGCTCTGTGGAGACTTTCCATGCTGTCAGAGGGGGTCGGATCCAGATTGGACAATCTCTTTTTTGCCCGGATTGCCCTTCCTTGCCTTCTTTACTTGCTGATTCCTGTTCATCTTTTGAGGACTATTTTAAATGTTCTCTCTTCTAAGCTTACCCTAACTCCCCTAGGGTTAACTACTCCATCCTGGGAGCTCTATAACTTGCTGCTTTTCTCGAGAATATACTGTAATATACTTGGTCATCTGTTGGCTCACTGCAGGTCTTCCCCAATAGGCAATGAATTCTGACAGGTGATGGGATTCAGGTGATTATTTGTGTACAAAGCAAATTTCTTAAGACATGTTTTTGACCTAATTGGATTTTATTCCTGGCCTTCTGATTTCTCTCAGGTACAGGGTGCTTCAAAATGAAGGAAAATTTGTAGGACCTTTGATTGACAACCTAAAAAGAACTAAATAATGATACCAAACATTAATTAAAGAATGATGGAAAGGCATTTCTCTATAAATTAAAAAATATTCCATAGATCACATAAGTTGGACTAAGTTGATTCTAAGTGGAGGATATGCTACCATATGAGTAGAGCAGAAACAAATTATGATGACCTATAAGAAAGTAAGTTAGAGTTCTAGGAAAATATATAGGAAATGGAGAGCTCGTGGTTCTGGCTGACCTAAATGGAATATTTAATCATAGCTTTTTGCTGGCAGATCATTTCCCTCCTTCAGCCTGACTCTTTGAATCTTCTGTTTACCAACTACATGATCTTAAGGAAGTTAATTGGACTTTCTAAGTCTTAATTTTCTCAGATGTATAATGTGGGAGGAAAAACACCTGCCCTTTCCTCCTATAGGTTTGTTTTGATTTTTAAAGGAGAGGGAATATGTAGCCGCATATTTTTGGCCGGGTCCTAGCATTTCTATGAGTAAGTGAGGGTAGGGGAAACATGCTGATTTTGTGGTTGTTTGTCATTTATTGGCTATTGTAACACTTGGGAGCCTATGATTAAACTTGAACACATCATTGAGGTAGTCACTTTGTGTTTTCAAATGGAAAATTAAAAATGACCTAAAATATTGAGTGAACACTTTCCTTATCAGAATTCTGATGCTATCTTACTGCATAGTCCAACTCAGAAATGCAATTATACAGGTAATTATAATTTGTATTTGGAGATTAATAGTCATCCCATGAGTAGTTTGCTAGAATGCACATCATACTCAAAGTATTGAATTACAGAATATTTTAAAGTAAATTAAGTGGCTGAACAAGATGAATTTGTTTATGCTTTCACCTTTTGGTGCTTAATGTTGTAAAACTGTAGTTGTAATTGAGAATGTGATACTAATATGCTTTTAAAATGACTTTATAGCAATTTGATTGCAATTCTAATTACAAATACAAACAGTAACAAATCAGGTTAAAAGAGAGTATTAGCTTTGTTTATAATAAATAAACAAGAATAACTGGTAATTCACTACAAGTAATTCGCATGTAACTGGATATAAACAACTTTTGGCTGTGCTTGCCTTACTTCATATTAGTGATAGACAAATGTTTGCTGGCTGAATAGAAAAAATATGAAGGTGCTTTTTAAATTGTTAAAGATATTTGAAGCATTAGAGTATCTTAAATAAATTTCCCTAGAATCTTGTTTATACCTTTCATTTTATTAGCCAGGTTGATAAAGTTTGCTCAGTATAGGTAAATTTCCCCTTCCTCTTCTAATGAAGTCATAGGAATGAAGACTATTTAAATTTAAAATCATCTGTGGAAAGAAGTGTAAATAGCTAAATCTATGCATAAATAAAGTTTTCTTATATTTTGAAATAGGATATGGTGCCAAAAAAATTATAAGAACTGCCTGGAAATGTGAGGAATGTATTAAACAAGAGCTTACTTATTTTACAAAGTTCATTAAAACGTGAACCAACCTCATCCCTTTATGAACAAGAGTAGGCACTGGGCTGTATTCTATAGATCTCTCCCAGCTAATATTCAACTGTAAGCACAGAACTTAATGAATTTATTTAAATTGACAGCTCTGGGTACCTAATGTTATAAAACTGAAGTTTTAATTGGAAATATAATACTAATATGCTATCTTTAGGAATTTGAGTGCATTAATTATTTCATGAAGCAGGAAATAATAAAATTGCTAGTTGCTTTAATCAGGAAATATTTGAATGCTAATAAATTAAAGATATTTAGATGTCCAGCCAATAAACCTTATGAAATACAAAGGACTAGATAACTAGTTAAAAGAATCCCCATGTGTCAGATTGCACAAATAACATGGTTTAGAAATGAGGATTAATTTTATCCCACATAAAATGTTATCTTGTTTTAATGTGATTGAAATTCCTCCTGGATCTGATACTCATCTCTCCTCCAAGGGTTTGGATCCTATCAAGGTTAGGAGCTATTGTGAAAACAAAAGATTGCTCTACAGTAGAACCCTCCAGAGCCAATATCAGGTTTTATAATCTGCTCTGGGCTAATGAGAGAGTAGCTGAGTTTACACAGATTATCACTTGTGGCTGTATCATTGGCCTGACATTGTACAGGAGGAGAGCTCCAAGCCCAAGGAGGCTCAGACAAGGTCAGCCAGAGAGAAATTGGAGGCCATTTTTTGTGGTTGACTTAAGATACTTTAGGGTTTGTTTTATTTGTTTATCTTATCTTCTCCTTCTGATGGCTCTAAAATCCCCCTTTTTAGCCCAAAGACTTACATTCTATAAAGAGTGATCGACCATTTGTCCTTGCTTTTTAAAATTCACTATATCATTCATTCATCAAACATTTACTGAGGGTCTGTTACGTGCCAGTTACTGTGCTAGGGGTTGGGGATGAGGACAATGGTGGGAACCCTGGCATTAACTAACCTTATGCAGGGGCAATAATGGCCCTGAGAATTTCTTTCCTCCCTAAATACTTTCTTTTACTCCAGCCTTCTTCTGTTCTAGTACTTACATGCTATGTTTTAAGTGCTCCTGTCACTTTAAGTTTGAATACAGTGAATCAAGTTCATTCTTTCAACAAACATCAATCCAGCAACTAGATCATCTTTCTAACAATGGTGTGGTAGAAAGATGAATTTGTCCTGCCCTCAAGCTTCTTATGGTCTAATGAGAAAGATAGTATATGCATATACATCACTATGATGATGCCACACCCTAAGACTTAGGGAAGTCCAGAGAAAGGAGGGATTATTTCCACTTGACAGAGTCGGCTCCATGGAAGAAGAGGCAGTAAGTGAAGCCTTAAGATTAGGGAGGTTATGAATAGGTACGGAAGGGAGAAAAGATACCCCAGATAAAGATACCCTGGATAAAGGACAGCAAAATAAAGGCACAGGGTGGAGAACTCAGAAAAAATCAACAAGAAGAATAAGCATTCAGTCTGGCTGAATTCCCTTTTGGGTTTTGATGAGTTGGTGGCAAGGGCAAGATGGGGAACACTAGCAAAATAAAGAGAAAAGGAAGAGTGTTAAAAACGACTAATAGATGTTTGTTGCCAAGAACCACCACAGGCTCCTAAAATATTTGGAAGCCCTTTTAGGGGACCCACTTTAAAATCTACGGTGTTCTACAACCACCCTACCCTACAGTTCAGGTCCTCTACGTTCCAATTCTCTTGCGTTATCTTGTTATTTAGGAATGTACAACATTAAAAAATTACAGGTACTGGGGCCAAATATATCAACAAGAGTTGGAAGCGTGTACCTAGGAAAGACATGTCCTCATTTTGAAATTGAATCCCAGACAAAACTTCTGGAATTTCAGGTTTGGTTACTAATGTTGAACTTGTACCAAGTTCACCAAAGTTCACTTTCTAGGGAGCCTGGAGTGAGTTAGGCATAAATCAGAACCAGCCGAAGTGGAGGCCTGCACATATACATTCAGAGTACAGACAGACATACCCCAGTCCTTTTATAGCTTCAGATGGAAACCATATGAAATGCCACAGCACTGCACAGCATCAGCCAGAAGCCTGGACAGCTCAGAGCCATCCACCCAGGCTCTCTCCGTGGGTTTATTTCCATTTGATCCTGACATTTCTGCAGGGTGCCTAATCTGTCCTGAGAAAAGAAGAAACTTGAAGAAATAGATGGGCCCAAACCATTGAACTGTCCTCACTGCCCAAACCTATGTTCTGTAAAATTTACGACAGATTAATCGCCTCATTTCCATGTAAACTAGAGCAGGAGAGGGGAAGCCTGACCGTGCAAGGGCTCCCATTATTGCCTTTTTCAGTTGCCCTCAACTTCTTTTCCTATATGGAATTATGAAAAAATAAAATAATTAATTTAAAAGAAGAGAGAGAGAATAAGAGGGAAAAAAACCATTGTCCTATCTTACCTTGACAGGATCTGTTTTGTTACAAGTTATCAATTATGTTAACAATTTGATTCACATGTAAAGTGCATACACTTATCACAGTTTCTAATGGTTTTGTGAGTGGCAGTAAGCTTATAAAAGAATAAAAGCTGCGACCTCTGATGCTTTTAGTGCACTTTCTTGGTTAAATAAATCGTAAGAGAAGTTCAGCATTGCCTCCATTGGAACTTTTCTCCTTGAAAATCAAAGATGTAAACTTTAGAAACAAATAGAGCTTTCTATTTGAATGTGCTTAAATAATTTAGGTGATAATTTGCTTCTTTTGTTTAGGATCATTAGACAGAGAGTCATGTGTAATACAGTTTAATGTGTATTTATTCCATCACCTTAAAACATATCGAAGCTTCATGCCTTCACTTCCCTTTATAACACCGTAAAAAGTCAGTTAGTTCTTAAAATGGTGCTAAAAGAAATTTAAAAAGCACTTTCTATGTCACATGAGTAAAAATGTGCATATGAGGGCAATGCGTTTTGATGTTGTAAAGTAAGTTTGAAGAGTAGGCACCAAATGAATCTAATTTTAAAGGTCTGCATTTCACACTGAGTGATAGTGTGTCTTTTGTTGCACATTTGCAAGGCCCATTACAAAGAGGACAGTCTCCCCCTCCCACCAGGCTGCAGCAATCCAGTAAACATCAGATATTTTGGCTCCCAGTAAGAAAGAGGAAAAAGGCTCCTTATATATGTTCTAGTGAGCATTATTTCAATATCTAAGATGAGAACAAAGTTTATGCATGCCCCCCCCACCCCCCCCGCAAGTGACTCACTCGCTTTCTTAGTTTAAATGATGTGGTTAAAAATGAAAAAAGAAAAGAAAAAAAAATTACCTTTCCTTTCAAAGAAAGGTGCAATCATAGATTTTTCTTGTAATGTTCCACAAGAAAGTGGCACCACTGTGATATATGCACCCCAGGGCTAGCAGCTGGAGGGCAAAAACCACCTTTTATCCATGATTGACAAATAATACATAATGAGAAGAGAGAAGCAATTCGTTTTACATTTCACGCTCTCTTTGGCTTTTCAGGGCAGTTGGGCACTGCTGTTCTCACTTGGTAACCTTTGAGGTGCTGCCAGGAAAGGGGACCCAAGTGACAATTTTTGCTCTCCTCCTACAATCCCCCAAAGCTCTAGTAAATATGTGTGGCTTGCTCTTTCAAAGAGGATCCAGCTGCTAACAATTCCACCATTTCTCCTAGGAATGAAAATCCTGGGGGTCTGAAAATGTATTTTATGGTTATAATGATCACAGAAGAGTAAGGCCAAGATTTAAGATCCCTAAAAGTGACATCCATAAATGGGGGGTCACTTGAAAGCTGATTAGTAAGCAATTGGAGAAAGAGGAAGAAAAGGAAGAGTCTAGTAAGAAGAAAAATTGAATCAGAGCTCTGTTGCAAGTGAGCTTTATGAAGCAGTGTTTCATTGTGGGTTTTAAAAAGAATTTTTACAAAATTAAGGCATGTTTAATATAAATAATTTAGAAAACATGTAGGAAAAAATCTCATCAGTGATCTCAAAAAATGGAGCTGATGTTAACATTTTTGGTCTCTCTTAGACGTCTTTCTACTTTTATGTATCCAAATCCATATCTGTACAATTATCATCTATTTTATATATGTCAATAACCATATCCACATCTTTATCTCTCTGTAACTATATCTTCATATAATGCATAGACATATACACTCACTAGGCCTATCTGTCTGTCTGAGGAAAAGCCTGATGTGGTCTTTCCTTTCCTCCTAATTCCCTCCCAATCCTCTAGCCCCCCCAACTCCTGCTCTCACCAAATTGGTTCTCCCCCCTGTGTTTTCCATCACTATATATGCCAATTCTATCCTTCCAATTGCTCAGGACAAAAATCTTGAAATTATCCTGTACAACTCTTTTTCTCTAACACTCCACATCTGATGTATCAGCAATACCTGTTGCCTCATACTATTCAGTATTTATCCAGAATCCAGCCAGTTTGCATCCTCTCCTTCCTACTGCCCTGGTTCCAGCCTTCATCATCTCTTGCATGGATAATTGCAATGGCCTCCTAACTGGCCTCTTGCTTCTACTGTGGCTTCCTTCACCCCCAACACAAAGGCCAGGCTGATCCTTCAAAAATGTAAGTCAGACCCATGAGTCTTCTGCAAGAAGCCTCTATTGGCTTTCCCTCTCACAGCAAAAGCCAGAGTTTATATAATGGGTAAAAGTTATTCAGGGTCTCTCTGTAGTGATGCTATTGGCATTAGGGAGAAAACAAATTTTCACTGTGTAGAATGTCCTGCAGTTTGCGAGATGTTTGATATCCCTGCCCCACCCCCCCAGGTGTCGATTGGTCACAGAGTCATTGTGACCACCCAAAATTGTCCCACATATTTCCAAATGCCCCTTGAGGGCAATCCTGCCCCAAGTGGAGAACCATTTTGACTCCCCTACCCGCACTCCTCTCTTAACTCAACTCCTCCTACTTTCCCATCGCTTACTCTGCTGCAACCTGTCCCCCCCTCCCAAAATCACATGGCTCCCTACTTTAGTTCTTTTAGGTCCTTAAACAAATGCCATCTTCTCAATGAGGGAAACTTCTCACCCAACACTTCATATCCCATCAATCTGTTTTAATTTTTCTCCTTAGCACTTACCACTACTGAGCGTACTATACATTTTTCTTATTTTTAATCTTGGTCATTGTGGCGTAGTGCTCTCTCTCACTAGAATGTAGGCTCCATGAGGAGAGAGGCTTCATCTGTTTTGTTCATGTCTGTATACCCAATATCTAGAGCAGTATCTGGCACATAGTAGGCACTCAATAAATAAGGATTTGTTGATTATAGAGATTTTAAAAATAGAGTTACTGTATTGGTATATCTGGAGAATTTACTAAATTAAATGTTCCTAATCTTTTTATATCAGGAAACTTTCTGACAATCCAGTGGAAGCTGCAAATCCTTTCCTAAGAAAAGTGCACACACAAACACACACAGTATACTATTTCCATCCTATGAAATGTATCTATATACATTTTAGTTAGTTCAATCTAAGGAAGGAATTCACCAAATTTTTTCATGGCAATCTTGACAAAACAAGAAAACTGGTAATGTGTTGGGTTGATCAGTAATAGGTAAATGACTACTCTCAAAAAATGCTGAGGGACCAGTTTTAATCTGGAAACCTGAAGGGAGGGCACTAGTGTCCTGAGGCCAGTTTCTATCTTATTCTGCTTGTTTATTAGTGACCTGGAGGAAGGACTTAATGACATACACATCAGATTTGCAGAGACAGAAATAAAAAAGGGTGAGTTCTGGAATCAAACCCATAAAAGATCTTGATAAGTTGAAATAATGGGCCAATATAAACATAATGAGATTTAACAGGGCTAAATATGAAATGCAAAAAAATCCAATTGTAGAAACACATATGGAGAAGACGAGCTTTAACAGAACTTGGGGGTTCCAGTCTGACTGCAATCTCAATGAGAGTTGACAGAGATTTGTAGCTGCAAAGCAAGTAATTAAATTTGAGGCTGCATAAGCAGAGTAGCAGTAAAGAAGAGATTCAGTATAGTTTTGATATACTCTTTTCAACCAGTCAATACCTCTAATGCTACATCAAGTTTTTGGTGCCAACAATTTTGATGGAATGTAACAATGTAGAGAAGAGTTGAGCAGTATGACAAGGACACTACAAACCCAGCACCAGAGGTGTTTCACCTGAAGAATGGAAGACTTAGAGGTAACATGATCATAGTCTTTAAACATTAGAAAGGCTGCCACATATGATGTATTAGTCAGCCAAAGGGGTGCTGGTGCAAAATACCAGAAATCTGTTGGCTTTTATAAAGGGTATTTATTTGGGGTAGAAACTTACAGTTACCAGGCCATAAAGTATAAGTTACCTCCCTCACCAAATCTGTTGCAACATGTTGGAGCAAGATGGCTGCCGACATTCAGCCTTCCTCTTCCTCTTAAGGATCCATGGTCAGGCTCTCTAGGCTTTATCTCTCTCCCTGGGGCTTGATTCTTTCCAGGCTCAGCTGCTTGTTCTCTCCACAAGGACAGCGGTAGACTATCAGGCGAATGGCTTGTCTCTTTTCCTGGGGCCTTCTCTCCTTCCTCATGACAAAGCTCCTCTGTGTCCTTACTTCCCAGGGCTCCAGCTCAAAACTCCACATCAGAACTCACAACTCTGTCCTTTGCCATGTCTTTTATCTGTGAGTCCCCACACACCAAGAGGCAGGGACTCAATGCTCTACTGATGTGGCCCAATCAAAGCCCTAATTTAACCATGCCCAGAGTAACAGACCAATTTGCATACATAAGCCAATATCTATTTTTGGAATTCATAAATAATGCCAAACTGCTGCACATGACTATTGTTACTCTAGAGTTAAAAAGAAAGACCAACGGGGAAGCGGGAGTGGCTCAGTCGATAGAGCCCCCGTTTACCATATGGGAGGCCCCGGGTTCGCTTCCCAGAGCATCCTTGTGAGGGCAGGCCGGCCCGCGCAGCCTAGTGGGCTGATGCAGCAAGCCCTCACAACAGGAAGCGTGTGTGGGTCAACCGATAGAGCCCCCGTTTACCATGTGTGAGGCCCTGGGTTCGCTTCCCGGGGCCTCCTTGTGAGGACAGGCTGGCCCGCGCGGCGCAAGGGGCTGATGCAGCGGGACCTCACAGCGAGGGGAAGATAAGCAGACACGGAGAAGACACACAGCGAATGGACACAGCAAGCACAAGCAGCAAGGGGGGGATAAATAAATAAATAAATAAATCTTTAAAAAAAAGAAAGACCAACGGGGGAGAGTTACAGGAAATTACAGTTTCCTTTCACACAAGAAGAATGTTTTTGCAGCACAAATTATGAAAACTGAAATGAGTTTGCCTCATTGGCGATCAGGAGTTTTTAGAAATCCACTTGGTAGGAATGTTTTGGAAATAATTAAAGAGTTAGATGGTAGATTGGACCAAAGGATCAAATAAAAAAGATCAAAATTTCTAGTAGCAATTGCAAATATAAATTTCAAGTTCAGGGTGTCCCTATGACCGTTCTCAGGTTCAATAATTCACCAGAAGGACTCATGAAACTCAGAAAAGCCATTATATTCATGGTTATGGTTTATTACAGTGAAAGAATACAGATTAAAATCAGCAAAGGGAAGAGATCCAGGATTAACCAGGCACAGAGCTTCCAGTTGTCCTTTCCCAGTGGATTGGTGTGGACAATGCTTATTTCATCCAGAAACAGTGTGTGACAGTTATGCATAGAATATTGCCAGTGAGGAAAGCTCACCTGGGCCTTGGTATCCATGGTTTTTTTGTGGGGGGATTGGCCATGCAGACATGTCTGACCATCTGTATTACTTACCTCCAGCCTTGCCAGAGGTCAGGCTGATATGCCATGGCCCAAGGTCTCCACTATAAATCATATTGCTAGTATATCATCTGGTGTGGCCCACAGGTCCCAAGATAAATCAAATGGCTAGTTTAGGCTATCTGGCATGGCCTAAGTCCCCCAGGTAAACAAGAACACTCATCAAGTAGTACATTCCCAGGGCATAGAGTTGGGGACCAAAGATCAAACCTTTGGGGGCAAGTTTAATCCTTTACTACATAAAATGTATAGCACCCAACAGGTAACATAAATGAATATGACTGGCCAGGTATAAGACAGCAGCAAGTGATGAGCTGTGCCACACCATGCAGCCTGTACCTCATTGAAAACAGGCAGCCACTACTCAACTCTAGCCAACTTTTCATGTGGTAGCATAGCCTCAGTGTTGCCAGATTTTCTTATTTTTCAAGAAAAACTAGAAATCCAGATTTTTACATGAGACCTTCTGATTTTAAATGCTGGCAACTTATTCAAATTAAAAACTAAAAACCAAAAAGAAACAAACACTTTGCTGCCCAACAAAATACACCCGTATTTTAGAGAGTGTCACAAACTGTTTGTGATCTCTGTTGTAAAAAGAGTTCCTGGGTTCTCTCCAAAGGTCACTTCATCTATGACACACTCCTGGTGTTCCAGAAACTCAGTTCTCAAACTCAATTCAACAAATACTTTTGAGCCACTAATAACTGAAGAATAGTTTGTAAGTTATCTAGAAAATATAAACATGTTAGCCATGGTCTGTGTTCTCAAAGGGTTCACAGTTTTGTAGTCATGTTAAGAAAACACCAATACAACTATAATTCAAGAATAACATGCAGTTTTATGAATTGTGCAAATAAAGTACTGGGAAGGAAGGGAAAAATTGAATCACTTGGGGGGAACCAGGGAAAGGTGCATTAGATAGTTTTGCGGTCATCCATGGAGGGTTTTTTTCACAAGTGATAAATTAAGTGGGGAGGCATTCTAGGGGCAGAAGAAAGAACATGAGAAAAGGTGGGGTGATGAGTAAGTGAGAGGTATTTAGGGAGCCAGGGTTTAAATATAGTTTAGCTGGAACAAAGGATGGGTGCAAGGGATTTGTGTGAGAAAAAGTAAGTAGGTTGGAAATCCACACCAGGCTAAGGAGTTTTGATTTAATTCAATAAATGGTATATGAGAGAAGCATAACTTAGTAGATAATAGCAAATATGCCAGGTTCACGTCTCGGCAGGACTACCAACTAGTTGTGCGACCCTGGACAAATCTTTGAAATTTACTGCACACTATTTTACTACTTGTCGTGTGAGGTGTAATGTAACTACCTACTTCAAAATGTGGTGAAACTTAAATTACATCATAATGGTATAAAAATCGATTCTTGTGAAACTTGTAAATGTTTGTTATTATTAATGATGGACAAGCACTGACGTTTTTAGAGCAGTGGTGTGATGTGGTGGGAACTGTGCTTTGGGGAAGATTAATCTGACAACGATGGTTTGAACGCATTGTGAGGTAGGCAAAAAGGCCAAGAGAAAGCGGATTCCCTTAAAATATGCCTATTTTTGAATGTATAATAGTACCTGTGTAGTTTTCTAAATTGAAAAAGCAAAAATGGTTGAAAGAAAAAAGTAAGTTTCCTCTCTTCCCATGATTTCCAGCCACCCAGTTATCTTTCCAAGATGCAGTTAGCATGACCAGTTTTTGTTTTCTCCTAGATAGCCCATATATTTATAAATACGAATGCATGCCCTGCTTCAATTTCAATTTAGGAGGAGAAATTCAATCCCAAATGAGGCTGCATTTCATTCAAGCTGACATGGCAATGCCAGACTGCCAAATGAGTGGAATGTGGAGGAGTGGCCCTGGAGGCCACCAGGGGCTTGTGGTGTTTCCAGGTCACCAGAATGTCTCTTGCTTTCTCCCTACAGTAATCTGACCCAGGATTTGAAAAGCATTAACCTTTTAGATTTTAAGGACACTTCCATGCTTTCGAGTTTAATCTAAACATCTATAAGATTTTGGGTGGTTTCCAGTGATTATTTCAAGTTCTTTGGAGTTCAGAGATTCAGCTGAAGATGAGAAAAAGTAAAGATAAGTTACTTTGAACAGTTATCTGGTACCGAGAAACTGGTTTGTAAGATTCAGCAATGCCTTAGTAAACCTCCACAATCCAACCACTCTGGATTTGTCCAGTCTTTTCTCCCCCTTCTAGCTTGTCCACTTAGACGGAGTCAGGGCAGTTTCTTTTAGGGCCCCAATATGTACCACGGGCACTCCAGTGACCATGACTTCACTCATAGCAGTGCTTCTTCCTAAATTGCCCTTCATTGTCCCTTTTGACTAGTGAGACCTGCTAATCTGCAAAATACTCATCAGGTTCATCTTATTCCATAAGGCAGGATAGCTTAGTAGCTAAGCAACTCAACTGTAGGATTTAGCTGTATGTGCCCAATTCCTAATCCCACTTTTTACTAACTTTTACTTTGAGCAAGTTAGTCGCTCTAAGGCTCAATTTCTTTGTCTGTATAATATTGATGATAATGATTGGATTTCATAGGGTTTTGTCATGAAACATACCCAGTATATGATGAGTGTTCAATAGATGTTAGTCAGTCTGATAGTTGAGGGCTTGTGTCATTTCTCTAATGCACATGATTTTTCTCATCTATACCTTTATATACCAATAATGCCCTGATTTACATTTTAGTGGTTGTTGGGGATTGAATTATGACCCCCACACAAGGCATGTTCAGGTCCACACTCCTGGTCCTTTGGGTGTGAACCCATTTGTAAATAGAACTTTGAAAATATTAATTAAGGTGTGCCCAAACTGAATTAGGGTGAGCCTTAATCCAATAAGGCTGAAATCCTTATAAGCAAAGAAAAATTAGACATGGCGAGAGAAGCTATGGGGAGCAGCCTGAAGCTGTAAGTCAATGAAACTCAAGAGAAAGGAAAAGACACCACCATATGCATTGCCATGTGATGGAAAAGCCAAGAGCCAAGTATGGCTGGTAGCCAGCCCTAGAATGCCACAGTCTTCAGGGAGAAAGCATTGCCTTGCTGATGCCTCAATTTTGAACTTTGGACATCTCCTAGCCTCAAAACCATGAGCCAATAAATGTCCATTGTTTAAGCCCACTCATTGTATGATATTTATTTTAGCAGCTAGGAAACGAATACAGTAGTTAGTTAAATGCTGTTATTTACCAATTGTTTCTTATATTTTTTAGTTGACTTCCTAGAATAGATTTTCAACTCCTTAAAGAGTTTCTGGGTACATAAGTACCTATTATATAATATTTAAACAATTGATTTATATAAATAATTAATCAATTTTAACCTTAAATTAGTTTTAGAGAAATACTCTATTTGCCTCTATGGGGCGGTGAATTGGAAACCCTTTAAGAAAAATAATAGAGCAGTGAGTTAAAAAAAAAAAAAGAAATTTAAGGTTAAAAATTTTTTTCCTACTTTGATGTAGTCATCGTGTCCAAAACACCATTTCCAGAAACTCTACATTTTTTTCTTGGCTTTGTTATGGCTCTGAAAATTCCTCATTTTTTATAATTATGATAAACATTATTATTCGTATATAAATATTCTTGCAAGTAAAATCTTATTTCCAGGGAAGTTCTTTCACAATACTGGGTTCTGGGTAGATAGCTGAAATTAATCTATGGTTTATAGCAATATCTGTTATTGTAGGAATCCTAATTCTGTATCACTCCTGCATGCCTACCCCAAAGCAGATTCCTTTTAATGAAAAACCTCATTTTTTATGTTTAATGTTAGTTTGCATGAAATCTTGTTTTACATTCTTAAGAGGCAATATTCACCATCACGTATTCAAGAAACATATTTGCAGAAGGCTTTTTTCCTAATCGTAGACCTATCCCAGCATTAAGCTTTCAGTTGAATCTCATCCATGCCTTGTTGCTTGCCAGTTATATAAAAATTTCATAGCCCAAGCCAATTTATTTACTACTTAAAACATCTGTACTTTTCTTCCAAGAGCATATCCTTAGAGGTAGTTGTACTTCAGGATCCTAATTACTTCAGGTAATATCCTGTTTAATGAATGGGTAGATGTTGAAAGGGGTAGAGGATGCTAATGGTGTCTTACACAGCAGGATATGTTCTCCACTTTCTCCTCCCCAAGAGAATCCCAATTTTTTTCAGTTCATCACCCTTTTCTCATGCAGCCAAGTACCTCGGGGGAAATTGACCTTAGGTGGGCCATAATTGGTACATACGTGAACAAGCAACCCAGTTTTTAAAAAATAAAATTTTATTGAAGTGTATTGTACACACACGCACATACGTAAACACTAAGTGTATAGTAAAAGTTGTCAACTTACAAAACACACATATCATCAAACAGGGCTCCCATACATCACTCCAGCACCAATATCTTGCACTGTTGTGAAACGTTTGTTGCAAACTATGAACTATAGCACATATTTTACATTTAGTGTATTTTCCCCCAACCCATACAATTATTACCACTCTGTATTAGTATTATATATTTGTTATAATTCATGAGAGAATGAAGCAACCCAAATTTGCCAAAGACATTTGAGGGGAAGTGT
This sequence comes from Cabassous unicinctus, assembly GCA_029593785.1. Classification (NCBI taxonomy): domain Eukaryota; kingdom Metazoa; phylum Chordata; class Mammalia; order Cingulata; family Chlamyphoridae; genus Cabassous; species Cabassous unicinctus. The sequence continues at coordinate 43,862 of JAQZBX010005397.1, forward strand.
TTGCTGGGGAATTATAAAAGAAATTTTCTCTCTTTTAGGAGAGAGTTCTGAAAACTACTCTTTTCCTTCTTTTATTTTTTTAAAGATTTATTTTATTTATTTATTATTTCTCCCCACCGCCTCATTGTTTGCACCTGCTGTGTCTATTCATCTTCCTTGTTTCTTTAGGAGGCACTGGGAACTGAACCTGGGACCTCCGATGTGGGAGGGAGGCGCCTAATCGCTTGAGCCACTTCCGTTCCCTGCTTTGTTGTGTCTCTCATTACGTTTTTCTTCTTGTGTCTTTCGTTGCATCATCTTTTTGCATCAGCTTGCTGTGCCTGCGTGTCACGCCAGCTCACTGTCTTCTTTAGGAGGCACCCGGATCCTCCACTTCCTGCTTTGTTGTGTCTCTCATTATGTTTTTCTTCTTGTGTCTCTTGTTGCATCATCTTGCCGCATCAGCTTGCCACACCTGCCTGTCGCACCAGCTCGCTGTCTTCTTTAGGAGGCATGGGAACTGAACCCGGGACCTCCCATGTGGTAGGCAGGAGCTGAATTGCTTGAGTCACATCCACTTCCCTCTTTTCCTTCTTTTGGCTCTTGTCATTTGTGGTCGAGTGGTTTGTATCTTCTGAAGCCATCTGCTTCAGCCCGAGGATCCCTTATATTTGGAGTAGGGAAAAGCTGAAAAAACTGTAGAGAAACCTAGCCAGAACCATTGGATACTGCCTCCCCAGAAGTCCATTTTATAGCTGAATTTCCAGATATACAAGCAAATACATTTCTTTAATGTTTAAGTTATTTTGAGTGTTCTATTACATGTAACTGAAAGCACATAAGATTATAAAGAAATATTCTGACTTTATGCACACAATTCTGCCAACAAAGTCACCAGAGCCTAGTATTTGGATAAAGAATTGGTGTATCTTTGAATGGATCCCTTGGAATTATAATTAAATTTCTCATTTTTACATTTATTACTCTTGTATTTCAAAACCTAAATTTTGGGAATGATGGAGAACAGAAAAAAACAACAACAGATCACTCATTGTTAATTATTATTATTTCATGAAACATGGCACAGTAAGCATAATCTTGATTTAGTGGTGGGATCCTCCAGTCTCTAGGAATCAAAATCAAATTAGACCATCTGATTTTTAAAATACTTATAAATTCAGGCTGACTGAGGTTTGAAAACAAAAATGCCTTAGAACATTGATTCCCATCCCTTTTGAATAATGTCAAAATTTTTTGCCAAGTAATGCTTTCCTACCCCAACTATAATTGTAGTGGTACTTTAGCTATTTGTTGATTGAGAAAATCCATAATGAAATTCAGAAATGCTTTTCAATACATTTAAAATGTATTTCTCATAAGAACAAAAACCTAGAATTGGAAAAATGAAGTCACATAGATATGCAAGACATACTTATATAGTTCAAAGAAATGCTTGGTATACATCTGGATTCAAGGACCTTTGCAATAACTCCAAAGTGTCTGAGAGGTATAATATAAGTGTCTGGAGAAAAGGTCTCCATGTGTGTTTAGCATTTTGAGAATGATGAAAACTGTATAGATTTTCATTTTTTTCTCCAAGAAGTTTTATATGTATATTGTCAATTGCTGGGAGGAGAGAAATCAGCTAGCATTTTCCCCTTATTAACATTGCAGAAACTTCAGCATAAAGTGAAATGTTAGTGCCAATGACTTCTGCAACACTTATTGTGACAACAGTTTTATGTTTGTTATCTTATTTAACTTTCAAAACAATCTCCATTTTACAGATGAGGAAACTGAGGCTTAGAGAAACCAATTCTTAAGCTCAAAGAGTTAGTAAGTAGAAAAATGGGAATGTGAGGTCAAGTCTGGATGCCTTTAGAGCCCATTCCCTTTCCCATACCCTCTCAAAAAAGAAAAAAAAAAAGAAAAAAGAAAAAGAGGGAAATAAATCTTATTAACCTAGCATTAGCATTAGACAATTTTATTCTTTTCTGAACAAAGGACCCGTTTTTATGACTGAGGATTTGCTTGAAATGGAAAGATTATGGAGAAACTAACATGTAAAACAACTGAAGAGTAAAAAATGAAATCATATTTTTAAAACCAGTAGGAACAATCCGTTATTATAGATACCTATCCAAGTAATAACTTCCAGATCTATTGGATTCCTTACCACATTGATATTCCCAGTGCAATGTTAAAAAGTTTGGCTTTTAATGCTGATGTTTCACTTAGATTTTTCTATGATTGAGTGCAATTAAACTCTAGGTCTCAAATATCAACTATTTAGGGATTTGGTTTGTTGGATTTTCAGTAACTTGTAGGAAGATGGTACAAAATAGTTGGAAAAGCTCTGGTCTAGGATACAGAAGTTCTGGGTTCTTGTACTTATTGGCCCTATGAAAGTTAAGTATCTGATACCGTTTAAGTTTGCCAGGGCTGCTATTAGAAAGTACCACACTCTGGGTGGCTTAAAACAACCTTTATTTTCTTACTGCTCTGGAAGCTAGTATTCGGAAATCAAGGTTTGGGCAGGACCACGTTTCCTCTGCAGCCTGTGAAGCTGTGGGGGTGGCCGGCCATCCATGATGTTCTTTGGCTTGTGACATAACTCAGTCTCTGCCTCTGTCACATGGCAATCTCTACGTCTCCTACTGACTGTGTCCAAATTTCCTTTTCTTATAAGGATACCAGTTATTTTGGACTATGACCCACTGTAATCCATTCTGGTCTCATCTTAACTAATAACATCTTCAAACATCTTAATTCCAAATAGGATCACATTTACAGGACTGGGGCTTAGGACTTGAAACTCTCTTTTAGGGGGACACAATTCAATCCATAACATACCATTTTTGCAGATTTCATGTTTATCATCTGTTAAATGGAAATAGCAGTATGTGCTCGGTTTACTTTAAGGCTCATACTAAAAGTCAAATAAAACCAACTGTAGTGCTGGTAAACTTAGAAGTTTATAAATCACCTTCCCCAAAGTTTCTGTGCATATCTTTCACTATTCTTTTCATAATGTGAATTGTCTGAAGTTGTCAAGAAACAAAAACAAAAACAAAACTCAACTTACCTCTTTTAAGAAGACATACTGAATAGGATATGTGCTAACACTTCTAGTGTGGCTGAATCAAATGGTTATTTGCTCTCTCATTTTTTGTTTAGGAACCCATACACCATAAATTATTTGGAAAACCAACTTTCAAAGCAATCTATGGGCACTTTATACTGTTTGGCTGTTGTTACTTAGAAGAAAGCTTCAGCAGAATTCTTTGAATATGAATTGTAATAACGGTTACTATATCCAAAAATTATATTAATTATAATACTTCCTTATTAATATAGTCAGGGATAATCTGTATACTTAAAAAAGAGCCATAACTTTTTTAAGTAGTAAAATATTTCTTCAAAAACAAAACAAAAATTAAATTAGTAAACCCTTTTTGCCTTTCACCATTCTGGCAGACTAGTCACGTGAACTGCAATACAGATAAGGAAACATATCTGGTTCTAATTTCTGAACTCAACACCAGATGTTGTTTTCAAGGTTTGCCTTTTTGAAAAAAATTTTTAGTGTTCCAGACCTCAGCCTCTGGTGGCTTCTGAGCAAATTCAGTCTTCCAAGGAATGCCACGGGGGGCAGTGAGCGTAGTCTGAAGAAATGGGCAAGTTTATGAAACTTCGGCAGGTGGTGCTGGTGCTGGCAGGAAGCCACTGCAGATGCAAAGCTGACATCGTGGACAACATTGATGAAGGCACCTCAGCCTGCCCCTACAGCCATGCGCCGGTAGCTGGAATCAGTGGCTACACCCGCAAAGTGACAGCTGCTGTGGACAAGAAGAAAATCGTGATGAGGTCAAAGATCAAGTCCCTCATGACAGTTTATAACTACAATCACCTCATGCCCACAAGGTACTCTGTGGGTATCCCCCTGGACAAAACTGTTGTCACCAAGGATGTTTCAGAAACCCTGCTCTTAAAGGCAAGGCCTGACGCGAAGCCAAGGTCACATTTGAGGAGAGGTACAAGATGGGAAAAAAAAAAAGTGGTTCTTCCAGAAACTATGGTTTTAGATATTTTTTTTTGTTTCAATCATTAAAAATGAAAAAAAAATCTTTGCAGACTAAAATTTTGAATTTTATGTTTCACTATTGAGTCGTGTTTGTGAGGAACATCTCTAGCAAATGATCCATAATTACCAATATAAATATATATATATTATATGCAATGCTCATATATTGCCACTTTCTTTTAACTTAAAGTATGTAGTGAAAAGTTTGTCTCTTGGTAGCAAATACCTGAGTTGCTTATGAAGCTCCTTTCACACTGGAGAGAGGAAGGGCCTTGTGAATAGTTGGGCATTGTTTTTCTTTGAAACTGAGCAGATGTGTGTTAATATTACAAGATGTTAGTATAGGCAAAAACAAACAAACAAAACCAAAAAAACCCAACAACCCAACATGCTAAGTGAAAGAAACAAGACACAAGGTACTATATATTGTATGATTGCATTTATATAAAATCTAAATATAAATCTATTTATAAAGATGGAAGGGGTGTGGAGTTTTTCTTTTTGGAGTAATGAACGTGTTCTAGAGTTTTTTGTGATGAAGAATGCACAACACTGATTTTACTAAAAGCCATTGATTGTACGCTTTGGATAGATTGTATGGTATATGAATATATCTCAAAACTGCTTTTTAAAAAAAGTTGGGCACCATAGGAGCCTTGTGAGATATTAGGTTTTGCAGTCTGTATTTTCTCTTAAAGCTTTTGCTGGGGACATTAGTGAATATGGGGAAGCTCCAATCATTCATGGAATTAAAAAATATTTACCTTTTAAAAAGATCATTTCCAAGTTGTTACCCAAAGGTCTTTTTCAGGTTCTTTGCAGTTGAAATGAAATATCATTTCTGACAAGTACAAGTAGGCTGATAACCCAAACATAATTCCCAAATGTTGAAATACCTGTAGGTATATACCCAAAGCAATGGGATGGTTTCATAATTTATGACTGCCACTCTCCCTTTAAAATATTTTATGGATATGTATATTTATATATTTACGTTAACATAAGATTTAGTGACTTCTATCTTTCTGAATATAAAAATTGGAGATGTGAATTGTGAAAAAGCTGTAAACTAAAAAATCATCTATTAACTCACTGGTTCAACAAATAGATATTGGGGGCTTAATGTATAACAAGCACTCAGTAATGGAGATCTAAGATATATATGTACATCTCTAAGTAAAGAGAAACAAATATGTAAAATTACAATGACTATCATAAGAACTCAGAGTTTTTAAACAGACTTACATTCATTCAGCTTGTTTATTGATCACCTATTATATGTTCGGCTTCGGAGATAGTGTTAGGGCAGTCACAGACATCTGTAGCAGACATAGCCCAGATCCCACCTCCCCCCACCTCCTTCTCTGGGGAAATCACAAACACATGCTAAGTGGCCATCCCCTCATTCTGCTACCCCACCTCCTTTCCTATTGTGTGCCATTCCACAACCTCAGGGAGATGTTAATGAAAAGGCAGCCAGAACTTGAAACATTGAACAAGCAGCCCCAGATGCTTAGAACAGGAATTCTCAATGGCAGGGCCCCCTTCCCCTGAGGTAGATTAAAACCCCACTTAAATAGGGTAGATTGATCTCTCTTCTCAGATGCTTAGTGAGGCATGTGGAGGTGCCGTGTGTGGACCCCAACCTGGAAGAATTTGCGGCCACCCTGGAAGACCAGCAGTGATGGGACTTCTTCCCCTGCTCTTTTGGATTTTTTGTGCTATGTAAGTGGCAGGGAGATTTGCCCTTTCTGGACTCCTTATTCTGCACAATAAGGGGATCATTTACTGAATATTTCTGTTGTCCCCTGATGCACTGTTATAGCAACACCTCAGATAGTACGGTGAAAGGTGAGGAAGACAGAGCCCTTTCCTCTTGGAATTTACATTCCCAGTTGTCCACTGGGCCTCTTTGCCCAGATGCTCCAACTGTACATCAGTAACAGGATATCTACATTTGAGCTAATTATTTCTACCCTGAAGACAGTTTTCCTTGTGGCATTGCCACTTCAGCTAATGGAACTTCTATTCTTTCAATTACTTGGGCCTCAAACACCAACTCTCTAATGTTTTCTTTTTCCCTACCTCTTTTACTGATTCTGTTGATTTTTGCCCTTCAATTTCCTTGCCACCTTCTGTTTCCCATTCTTACTCTCCCCTTTTACTACACTTCCTCCTTACCTTTCCCTGGCATATTTCAAAGTCTCTGGTCTCATTTGTCTTGTCTTTCTTTCCTCTCTCACCCTCTGGATAAAGCAGCTAGATTATTCTTTTACAGAAGAATACTAATCACATCACCACCTTGTTCAACCTTCAAAGGCTAGTCCCTGTCTAATTAAGCCAAATCTCCCCATCCTGTCATTTATACCTCCATAATAGCCCCTGATCACACTAACCAATGGATACAAATTATATTTATGCCCAAATTAAAATGGTGCTGAGCTACCCCCTACAGAGAATATTTCTTAAACTTCTGGTTCTGATTATCTAACATCATTTTGGATTAAAAAGAACGCAAGAAAGCTGTTGTCAGCTTGTATATTGGGTTTTCCTGAAGACTGTTGCCTTCCATTTCATTTCCAATAAAAGTGGCACAGACCTCCTTCTTCTACCTCTCTTCTTATGTACATGTTAGTCCTTTCTCCATCCTTGGTCATGAAAACTAAAAGAATGTAACTTACAAGACAGGACCCTCCTAGGTGGGTGGAGAAAGGGATGACATAGTACAAAAAAATCATACTTGTCTTGAGCAAGTAAATGGATGAGGAAGATTGGCAACAGTCATACATTAATATTTTTGGTCCCAGTCACACTCTTTGGCAGCTTAGTTGACATTTGGCACCCTCCAAGTGCCTCCTCTCTGGTTCCTACGTGTCAGTGTCCGCTGCATACAAACCTCATTGAAGAAGCCTGAGCTCCTGATTCTGATGCCTGTAGATCACCCTCCAGATAAATGGGACCATACTTTGGCTGTTCCCCAAACTCACTCTGATTCCTTGACTCTACCTCTTCTCTCTTTCTGAAATGATGTCTTCCCATTTCTGCCTGTTATAGTCCTGTCCTTCAAGTTCCATATCTCATGCCAGCTAGTCTCTGATGGTTTCCCTGATTTCTTTAATAACAGGACAATAGTCTAAGTCAGAGAGCCATTCCTAATTTCCTTGAATAACTTGCATAATTCAAGACTAATTTTCCCATCTGAATGAAAAAAGGGAGAAAGTATTTCTATTTACCAGATAAAGTGGGACTACCACGTGGTAATAGCATAAAGAGAAATGATAATTATCTTCATTTTCATAGTTGGAAAATATGTGATTCTTGACAAATTTTAAGCATTTTGAGAGATGTACATTATTTTGAAACCTGTGCATACAGGGACACTTTGTTACTGATTTTATTTTATACTATTTTAAATTCATATAATAAAAATTCTCATAAAACACAACTGTAATATCTACCAAACAGCTTTCCATTTCATAAAAAATAAATCATATTTCCTTGTTTTACAATGAGTTGAGATTTTTTTTGGGGGGGGGCCTGGGAGGTACCAGAGAATGAACCTGGGACCTCTTACATGAGAAGCAGGCGCTCAACCACTGAGCTACATCTGCTTCCCGAGTTGAGTTTTTGGTGATATTCAATCAAGCTGTGCAAGCTGTGTGCATGTGTGCATATATTTGTGCTTGTGTGTGTGTGTTCCTGAAACAAATGTTACCTAAAGAAAAATGACTTGAAATTATTAAAAATACATTATTGTCTGGAATCTCAGTTACCACTCAGTATTGTAAGACTAAAGGGCAATTCCTTGAGACCACATAGCATGCTATTCTTCTGAAAAGGACATCTCTTTTGGGTGTAAATTTCTATGACAGATTTACCTATTCCCCTTGCATTTGCACAGGTTGTGACTGACACATTTTAAGGTACTGTCTATTTGTGTTATTGTTGAGATGTGAAAATTTCCATAAATATCTCACCTGTTGCGTAGGCCATATTAAATAAGGAAGATACCAGGTTCCTCAACACAGTCTAGCATAATGACTATTTAACTGCTTCTTAGAATGTGGCAGTGAACAAACCAGGTAATCTTTTAAAAAAAATTTTTTTTAAACATATCCTACAACATTGTCAGAAGCAGATTTGCCATTTCTAATCCCGTAAGTGGCAGTGTTGGAGGACAGAGGTCTTTTCTCCTTAGCTAAGCTAGGGAATTTTTTTTTTTTTTTTTTTTTTTGCCAAGGGAGCCAGGATTCTTGACACAGATGGCACACAGTTCACACACATCCATTCCCAGGCTGGCAGGAAGTCCTGGAAAGGGCCAGAGAAACACACAGGTGGACCCAGAGACTGATGAAATCTACCTTTTACCAGTACTCATCCCCCTCCCCTTTATTACATGACACTCATGACTCAACCAACTGTTTTAACAAATGTGTTTTTTTATTAGAAAAGTAAAAAATATTGCATAGGTCTTATACTTGAACATCAAGTTTATTCATGAACAGCGGGTATCTTCAAGTAAACAGTTTTAGATGACACCCTTCTGGGGGCAGGGTTCCAGCCTCCACCCCACTCAGCCCTAAGCTCTCAGAGCTCAATTCCTTGTCTAAACCAGGGTAGGGACAAAACGCAGCTCCCAGGTGTAGTTTGTCTTCAAGTGTCAAAGATCCCAACACCCATTCCCTTCCTACTCTTATATTCATGCATCTGTAAGAAAGCTGCCTGGAACAGGTCAGTAAAGTTCTGATCAGACAAACAAAAGGTACAAAAACAAAGAACAAATGCTCTTGACCCCTTCAGACCACGAGACACAGAAACCCTGCTGGATGACCCCCTACGCACCAGGGCTGGCTACCATGAGCACACACCCCCTTGTTGAGGCCAGGGCAACCAGCTGCTCTTCTGGCCCTGCTACCCACTCTTGTCTTAACTTCCAGGAATAATAAAAATAATAAGGTACATGCTACACATATGGCTAGAAGCCTGGCTGGCTTCTAAGCCTTTGTTTCATGCTATAGTACTGAGGGGCCTGTGTCCTCAAAGGGGAGCCACCTGCACACACCTCAGTGTGCACATATATTCACATATGAAGATTCCTTTAATGAAACAGAGCATAGAAAGACCTCACATACAGAGGCAAGGATCAGTTTCTAAATGCGGCTTCCAAGCAATACTTCAGCTCTTCCCTAGTGTTCAAATTGGTGAGTGTCAGAACCTATGCACTTGAGAAACAAGTTCAAGGGGAATGTTGTCCTTGATACGATGAGTTGGAAGAAAGTCTACTTACCAGAGCTCTCCTCAGGGATGTGCTAGGTGTTCTTGATAAGACACACATGGAAGGGGGACAGGAAACCTGGTAAACTCTAGGTCTCTGGGGTCTCGGGTTTTCCTGAGTGGGGTATTCAAGTTTGAGGCCAGGGCTACCTTGCTCAGGGGAATAAAATAGTAGCCAAACAATCTGGGGGCAGCAGAGAAAGAGAACCCCAATATAGTAAACATGTCTGGTGGGAGAATATGGAGGGAATTGATGAGGCAGTACACTAGGCAAACTTTTACCTTTGTCCCCTTAGTGAAAATCTAAGTGAATTCTACATTACTCATAAATGCTTTTGATGCAAATGGATTATTGGAAGAGGAAAATAAAAAGAGATGTTGACATCTGTATCAAGATTTGGGGGTTTTAGCAGAAATATTTTATATACCCAGGGCACAAAGAAACAAAGGGCAAAAAAACAAAACAAAACAAAAGAAACAAAGGGGCTCCCAACTACTGGTTTGTAAAAAGTAAAGGAACATGACAAATGGAGAAATGCTGCAAATTCCTTTTCCTCTCTTCTATCTCATGACATGAAGGTGACACAGGTATAGTCTGAAAAGGAAGCAAGAACAAAATACATGAACAATGTTATCATTTGAAGAGAGAAAAATGTTCAAAGCAACATATATATATATATAAAGCCATGACTTTAATAGGACAGAAAATAAATTTGAGTGTGCTACACTTTTGCTTTGTTTCTGAGATTGAAAATCTGGCACTGGGTGAAAGAATTTGGTGATTTCCTTCTTCTCATTGAAATGAATATGAACACAACAATTAGAAAACTAGTAAGTCATATTCTAAGGAGCAAAGCAAGCCCACATTTGTCCCTTATCATAAATTATGCCTTAGCATAGTTTGTAATTACAGATTACATGTCTCATGGCTTTTTATGTGTAGGGTTTTTAGGAGTCTCAAAAATTGAGGGAAGTTTAAGCCTTCATTCTCTGCCCTTAAAATACTGACTGGATGATAGCAAGGAATTTATAATTTCTTAACACAAAATGTCACTCAGCTATTACTAAACATTCAGGTTATTGAAATACAACATTTGAAAACCTATAATCACAGATATTCTTTGAGAAAAATATTAATGGCATTAAAAATCACATGATATTTTTACTGCAGAATTTTAAAGTGGCATACTTTAATGTTATAATCAATAAGTTCTTCTCATGATGAAATTTCTTATACCATTGTCATTGCTTTATCTGCTTTTGCCAGTATATAACTAATATAAGGTAGTTTAATTAAAACTAATAATCTTATTGCAAAATCAGGATGATGACAACTATTTCATGATGCTATAGAAAATCAATGACCTCATATAAATGGGAATACTCTGTAAACTGTAATGTACCATACAAATTAGTTATTATTGCTCCAATTTTAGCACAGTACCAGGTATATAACATAAGGCCAATGAATGTTTATTAAAAGAACAACCTTGACCATGTCCATACAATTGTGATGTGCAGTTTGAAGTAGGCCTTTGGATAAGACAATAAGTTCAGACTTTTAAGGATAGCTGTCCAAATGAAAAAAAAAATTGTCACGATTTTGCCTGGTGCTTGTAGGGAAACATTGTGAAAGACTGAAAACAATCAGAAAGACTACTACCTGTTTTCAGAGAAAATCTAGGAATCATCCTTCCACATTCTATATTGTTTCTGTCTTTCATTGTCTTTGAGCTATCCACAACCCTGTAAGTTGCGGATAACTTAGAGTGATGCAAATTATTCTCATCCATAGACATGCAAATGAATTTTGTCTGGTGGAGGTTCAATTGATTTCCCTTTCCCTCTGTGGAAAATCTATACATGCCTGTTTTTTGGATTCACCTTTGAACTAGTTATAACATCATATTGGTTTCCTCACTAAGGGATTAACTAAAATCTTGGCCTTTTGTTCATTTTTTATTAGTAGGGGGTCCATTATTATTCCTTTAAAAATTATTCTTTAACAGTTGTGGAGTTTCTGCCAAGGTATCTAATGGAGTCACCTGACAAAGCCAGGTAAAGTTTCCTGCTGAAGAAGTACACCTCATGGGAAGCTTAAGTTCAGGAACTTTTGTTTCATGGCACCCAGAGGTGACTCTCAAGCAGTAATAAAATCTTAACTTTGGTGACTCTCTATTTCTCCAGCTTTTCTTCTCTCTACAGATCATGGCTAATGCTTTCAAAAAGCGTATAGTCCACATAAACAGAAAAATGAAGATGCATACAACAATTAGAAAATATGTAAGTGGTAAAGTATAATGTGTAGCATGCAAGAGCAACGAGACTTTAGAATATGGGACTATTACAGTGAGCTAGAGGAACAGAGAGTACTGCATAGGCAAGGAAGCACTCGTCTAAAGGATGGCTCTGAAAGATGGATAAGGCTTGGCCAGGTCAAATAGGGGAGCTCATTATTAACAGTCTCCGTGAGACATGTTAGTATAGAGAAGGAGGGAAGACGAGTCACAGCTGGGACCTGGCAGAGAACACGGCTGTGAGACCCCCGCCCAGAACCTCCCTGAGGGAAGACCCCTACTAAGAACAAAGCTGGAAAGACCCCACCGAGATGCTGGCAGGATGAAATAGGAAGAGGAAAAGATAAGATTTCACTCTTTTATCTGTGAATGCAAGTCTTCCCCAGGGGTTTCCATTTATATCTTATTGGAAAGAACTAATCTCAGGATCACAGGGCCACACTTAACATCGATGGAAGGTTGTGTTTCAGGTCTGTAGTCAAAGAAAGCAGGGGAGAGGGGACTACAGTGGTATTGAGTAGGCCATTTGCTGAACATGCAACAGGGAAAGTTCTGATTTAGAGGGCTCTGCAGAGATGCCACCACTGTTCCATTGATGCCACAGGCCAGAATCTAAAGGTGTGCTCTTCTGTGTAACTTTTCTTTTAAAACTAGAGAAATTTAGGACTTGAAGGCACACTTTTGCCACAGGCCCTTGTACTTTCCTTCTTTGACAAAATAGATCAGAGAATTTTGAAACAGAAAGATTATTTGATCGAAAAGCATTAGTTCTCCCTCTTCATTTACTGATGAGAAAAGCGACAGATTTCTTTTGGACCTGTCCCTGTTGGACACCTCATATTTCTCCTTCCAGCCCTTTATTTGTTCTGTTCTGATTCCTGTCTTTCCCCCTCAGAACTAGGGAACTAGATCTACACCCTACTCCTATAAACAAACCTTAACACCTATATATCATCCCACTAAGGCAGGATCTTTCATATTCCAAGATGACATTTAGTAAATTTAGGAGGAACCCACCCATCTCATCCTTGAGCCCAAGATTTGCTATTGATTCTTAAAAAAAGAGGTTCATTTAAACATTTCAAGTAACTACGTAATTATTAAAGATCATATTGATGACTTATTAGAGGATGAGCACAGGCACCTGTTGGGTCTGCATGGCTTTTTTTT